>JAOTAY010000006.1:36671960-36683556 GCA_025629805.1 Erythroxylum baracoense | reverse complement strand
TTCCATTCACGTTTTTCTTCTTCATTTATAAGCAAGACAACACTTCTTCTTCCAATTATGCCCTTAATGATTGAGAAATGTCCTATTTGTCCTTCCATTTATGCCTTATGTCTTTTATACTTAAGTGTCTTTCCAAAAATACCCTTAAACATTCTGACATAACACTTTATTCAAAAAAAATATTCTCTATTGTCTTACGAGTCCAATGGTTCAACAATCAAGTCATTTGAGTATCTAGAGAAGAAGTTATGGCCAAAAGAATCAAACATGTTTTTGTCTTCAATCATATTGAGCTTGTCTTGGAACAAATGAGATAACTTTCAGTAGAGATGCTGGATTAAGATAATCTTAGGACGCTTTCAAAGAGGACTTCAAGATATACAACTTTATTGCAGACTTTAAAGTCAGATTCTATCTTCTAAAGGATCAAAAATGAGACAGACGATAGGTTCAGACGAAGCCAAATGAAAAGGCAGACGAATTGGAAAATGACAGACGCAATGGGAAAATTGCTATAACATTTCCTACAGATAGCAGATTTGTATGTTATTTATACGGTTAGAAAGAGTACTTCAAGATCTACAACTTTATTGCAGACCTAAAAGACAGTTTCTATCTTTTGAAGGGTAAAAAATGAGACAGACGATAGGTTCAGACGAAGCCAAATGAGAAGGTAGACTAATTGGAAAAAGAAATATGCAATGGGAAAATTGCTATAACTTTCCCTAAAAATATCAAATCTGTATGTTATTTATACGATTCAAAAGAAGACTTCAAGATCTAAAAGTTTTATGAAGATCTCAAAGACAGATTCCATCTTCTGAAAGGTAAAAATTGAGACAGACTATAGGTTTAGATGAAGACAAATGAAAAGGCAGACGTATTGGAAAAGGACAGACGCAATGGGAAAATTGCTATAACGTTTCCTAAAGATATCAGATTAGTATGTTCTTTATACGGTTAGAAATAGGACTTCAAGGTCTATAACTTTTTTGAAGACCTCAAAGGCAGATTCTATCTTTTAAAGGGTGAAAAATGAGACAGACCATAGGTTCAGATGAAGCCAAATGAAAAGGCAGACGAATTGGAAAAAGACAGACGGAATGGGAAAATTACTATAACTTTACCTACAGATATCGGATTTGTATGTTATTTAGACAGTTCAAAAGAGAAATTCAAGATATACAACTTTTATAAAGACTCAAAGGCAATTCTATCTTCAGAAGGGTCAAAGATGAGTCAGACGATAGGTTCAGACGAAGCCAAATGAAAAGGCAGACAAATTGGAAAACGACAGACACAATGGGAAAATTGTTATAACTTTCCCTACAGATATCAGATTTGTATGTCCCTTATACAGTTAGAAAGAGAACTTCAATATCCACAACTTTCCTAAAGACCTCAAAGTCAGATTCTATCTTCTGAGGGTCACAAATGAGACAGACGATAGGTTCAGACGAAGCCAAATGAAAAGGCGGACGAATTGGAAAAAGACAGATGTAATGGGAAAATTGCTATAAATTTCCCTACAGATATCAGATTTGTATGTTCTTTATATAGTTCGAAAGAAGACTTCAAGATCTACAACTTTTTTGAAGACTTCAAAGACATATTCTATCTTTTAGAGGGTCAAAAATGAGACAGACTATAGGTTTAGATGAAGCCAAATGAAAAGGTAGACGAATTAGAAAAAGACAGACACAATGGGAAAATTGCTATAACTTTCCCTATAGCTATCGGATTTGTATGTTCTTTATACGGTTCGAAAGAGGACTTTAAGATCTACAACTTTCCTAAAGACTCAAAGACATATTCTATCTTCTGAAGGGTCAAAAATGAGATAGACGATATGTCTGAAAGTAGAGGAAGCAAAACACAGAAGAAGATGACGTCATCACAGAAGAAATATAGAAGAAGATGACGTCATTACAGAAGGAGCGAAACATAGAAGAAGATGATGTCATCACAGAAGAAGTAAAACATTGAAGAAGATGACGTAATCACAGAAGAAGCATAAAGGCAGAAGACACATCTTCCTTTATAAGGACCATAACTTTCAGCTCCAAAATCCAAAATTCTCATACTATATACCGTTGGAAAGATAAAAGAAGAATATACAACTTTTTAGAAGACACCTTTCTCAAATTTATCCTAGAACAAATCCAGAATTGCCCTCAAATTTAGAACACAACTTTTTTTACGTTCATCCCCCAATGTACTGCACCTAGTTCTTAACTTTATAACAAATTTTGTGATTCTTAAAGACATAATTTAAATGCCATGTCTTCATAAGAAAAGTAGCCATATGTTTCTAGTTTAATCCAACTAAAGAATCGTCTCATTTGAATCACTAGAGAAAAAGTTATGGCTAACAGACCGAAGTACACTCAGTGCACATTTTCCAGATCAACCACCACTTTTGTTTCCAAATCTTTCCTTATCACAACTCATACCAAGATCACTCTTTCTACTCCCTCTACTTCTCATTTCCAATAGAAAAATCACATTTAAAAAAAAACAATCATATCCAGAAGTTGTCAATGAATGCATGTACTCTTATTTTTGTATGTGCAAAGATTCAAATTCACATGCATGTATGCTGACATGCTGCTGGGCATGAAATGCAATTTTTTCCTAACTATCACATTGCTATTTTCTCCATTACTGAAATCTGGGTTCTAATCCTTAATATGGGGATGAGATGTTACAAAATACATCTCACCTTACCTTTGCCCACATTACAACCTTAAAAAGTCCTTTGATTCATGATTTTACATGTGAATTATAGTGGTGGAGAAATGAAATGTTATGTAAGGTTATAGATTGTCATGATCATGAATGGTGTTGAGTGTATCTATCGATATATTTTACTTAAACACATTTTTTGAGTCTACTATTAAATTGCTTGGTTTCCGAAGATGATGTTTGTTGATTGATCATGAGTAGAAGCATTGAATGTTGAGTTCTTGTTATGATTTTTTAAAGTTATTCATATTTGGTTATAATTATATAGTCTTGGAAAATATGGGAAATAAGTAAATATTTCAGGTCTTTGAGCTTAGTTTTAATGTTTTGCCCGATGACGACCAAAAGCTAAATGTTGTGGTATTTGATATAAATGGATTTTGCTATATTTTTATATGTTATTTCATTTGAATTTATTCTTATTTTTTGTGTTTAATTGCTCATTTTGTGTTCCTGTTGATTTTACATGTAGATTTAATGATGGAATACAAATAAAAGACTAAAGCATCAAGTTTTGAAGCCATTAGGAGCTAGAAAGGCTGTCCATAATGCAGCCAACAAAGTGAAAAATTGGAGAAACATCAAAGAGGCTGTCCAAAACGATAGCTAGATGTGTTTAATGGAGAGCCAAAAATCTGTCCAAAACGGTAGCCCTTAGTGCTTTCTTTGGACACCAAACGACAGCATCTTTGGTGGTCCTCTTTGCTTCAAAGTGCAGCTCAATTGACTTTTAAAAATCCAGCAATACGGCATCACCATCAGTGTTTGAGGAGAGGAGTTTCACACATGAAACGCAATAGCTAAAGTGAAAAAATTCAGAACTTGTTTGCGTTTCACGTAGACGTAGGCAGCGTTTTGAGCAAAACGCACGAAAGACATGCTAGGGTTAAGTGAAAGGTAAACAGTAGCGTGGTCCATATAACTTAATTCGTCCTATAGGTAGCACAACAGAGTAGCGGCTTGCGAGTGAAGAGCTGCGACTGGAGGCTAGAAAACAGAAGAGAGTTGTAGGAGAAGAGAGGATACGTGAATAGTAAGGGTGGTCCATCATGTTTAATTGTCAGATCGGTGAATAGTAGAGCGTAGGGAAGCTTGCGGTAGTAACGAAACACCAAAGGGGTTTTTGGTTGGGTTTTGCTGCAGGTGTTGAAGCATTTTTTGGGATAGACTCACGGAGAGCTAACTTTTTCGACGTCAGTTTGGAGGTGACATCGACATCGACGACCTGGATTAAATATTTTTTTATCGTTTTGTTATTTTTTTTCTTTCATTAGAAATTTATTATGTTATCTTGTATGGATTGATTGGGTATTTGAATGATAATGATTTTAATGCTCTATTGAATCGTTTTTCATGAAAACTCATTGTTAACATCGAATGCAATATGTAATCGTTGTATTCCCGATTCATGTATAGCAACTAATGGGTCCGAATCATTAAATATAACAGAACATAAGATAAATAATTCGAGCTTGTGTGATTATTATCTAGAATGGTCTATTTTTATGATTCATAAAGCAGTTGTCCTGATAAACTTAGAGAGTTTATTCTAAGTTTCCCGATAGCTAGGATTAATTAACGAGCACTTTGTAATTAACTAGGATATAAGGAAAAATTAGGATTAACAGAGTTTGTTGTTAATCTACGACCGATAATTGCAAATAGAGATAAAAGAATAACAAATCAATGAATTATGCTTAATTAGGGTGTAGGTTGAGATTAAACCAATGAACCAGATCCCTACCGAATTTCCCAATTTTATCATTTATCTCATGTTTTCTTTAATTGTTTTTATTAGGTTTATTTTATTTTATTTTCTTTTTAAATCCAAAATCCTTCATTACCTAAACATAAATTAATTTAATTTCATGGGTTAACCGAACATTGCCTGTGAAATCGACCTAGACTCACCATTGTTATAATAATAATCTAGTTATTTTATTTTAACTAGTGTTACGACGCGCCAATCAATTTTCATATAGAATCTACTTATCCTATGATCCTGTTCTTTTGATTACTAAATAATTGTACAAAGCAATAACTTGTTTAGTATGGTCATAACGTTATTCCTATGTACTTATTCCATAATTCAAGATTATAGGAAGTGAGTGAGTGAAAGATACTGCTAATTATTTTATAATTTAATTAATTTTGAATTAATAATTTCTTTAAATTTTAATTGAAATTGCAAGTCATGAATAATAAATAATTTTCCATAAATATTAAATATGGTTTTAACATGAAATTTAAATATTTCATAAAAAAAGGGAATTAAGATAAAAATTTAAAAGTATATAAGAAATTATTAAATAAAATAAGTTATTTTCAATACAAAGGTCATACCTCAAAGGGAGCATGATAAATCTATAAATTGCACTTAGAGAGCGAAATCTCTACGTTACATTCTCATCCTTAGGTTTGTTAATTGGTTGGGTTGGACTCGAGCTTATTATATTTCAAATTGGGCTCAATCCGAATCTTGAACACGTTGAAGACTCTTAACTTAGTTAAACTTGATCGGTCTAAATATCGATTAATTTTTATTTAAAATTTGAAAATGAATTAAAACAATATCCTTTTATTTTAAAAATTTTAAAAACTAATCTAACTAAAACTATGGATAACTCAAGTGAATCTCTTAATGTCAGACCTAATTGAATCAAGCTAAAATAGTTTTAGATTCAACTTAACTTGAAATCAACTAGTCCCGACTGAATTGATCCAATTTCGAGCCAAATTTAAGGTTAATGATTTACCGAAAAATTAAATTACTCATATTACGTAATTTATGTCTTAATGTTTAGGAGTTTTGGGTATGAAGAGAGTAAAGATTCGAGAATAGAGGAACTAATTAAAATCGATGCAAAATTAAGCGTCGTTGAGTATTTACTTATTTTTTAAAAATTGAAAAAAATAAATGTATGAAAAATATTAAAATAAAATCAGTTCATACAAAAGTAGAAGCTTAATTAAAAGAAGTACATTAAATAAAAATGAATTAGTTTTTTTAATTTATAAAATCAGTTAATAAAATCAGTTATATTAGAAAAAAAATAGAACACATGCTCTGCATTTGCTTTTTACTAATTAATAATGGTGTTTCGTTTTATTCTTCCAGATTGGGAATGGAGATTCGATCTTGAGCGACATTGGTTCACAAAAAGCAAGATTTAAGTTTCGGTTACTGGGTCGTCTGGTGTTTTTCAAATAGGGGAGTCTATTGACCAGTAACACGAGCTTCAGGTTCATGTTTCTCATGTTTCATATTTCTATATATACATACAAAATTGAATTTGGAAGCCATGAAAATGGCTTCTCCTAAAGCTTCTCTTTCTTATTTGATGGTCTCTTTGGGAGGCCTTGCTTTATTCTTAGTTCTTGCTTCTTTGCTTCTCGTCCCATACCCGATAGGTACAACAATTCATACTTGTTTTGACGATACTGTTAACTCCAACAAGTTGGTTTTGACCACAGGTAATGAGGATCAAACCTTAATTGAAGGCCACCAAGAAATTAATGTAGATGTGACCCCTGATAATTCTCTGTCTGGGTCTAACTTGGAAACACCTGTTAGCTCCAGTGGTGTAAATGTTACTGCTGATGTTACTGATAAGAATTTGCAATCTGTGATAAATCTACAAGTTGCTGCCAATGATACCGGAAAAGAGAACAAGGAGGAGGCTCGGACCAATTCAGTTCCTTCCACTGATGTTTCTGGTATTGCTGATAGAAAATCAGATGACAGTAACCGAGCAACTAGTCCTCGAACTAAACCAACTATAACTGCTGTGAGCGGCGATGAAATCAAGACCATTTCAGATGATTCAGGTACTTGTCTTATCTCATAGGTTTTAGTAATCTTTACTTAACAGGGAGTCTGCTTATTTGGAAATATAACTGCTGGTATACTCTTGGATTCTCTTGTTGTCCTGATCTCTTTATCTATTAACACTATGGTTTGGTTTCTGACTCGAAATGTAGGCTGTGATATGTACCATGGAAGTTGGTTTTATGATCCATCCGGACCGCTTTATACAAACAATACATGCCCTATCATAACTCAGACACATAACTGCCAAGGAAATGGGAGACCTGATGAAGAATACGAATATTGGCGATGGAAACCATCTCGATGTGATCTTCCGCGATTTGATGCAAAGAAATTTCTGGAGCTGATGAGGGGGAAGACACTTGCTTTTATTGGAGACTCTCTTGCTCGAAATCAGATGGAATCTATGTTATGCATTCTCTGGCAGGCAAGTGTGAAGCATTAGATCCTAATCTACTGATACTTTATTCTGTAAACAGCCCCAGGACCTGATTGTTAGCGAACTTGAATATCCCTTTGGCACAAGATTTATACTTTTGATGTTCCATTTCTGATTTGCTCTTATAGACTGCTTCCTTTGGTTCCTTTTACTTCCAAACAAACATGACAGGTTCATTTCTCATGAATAATCTTATTTTTGTGTGGCATTGAGTCTTTCAGATTTTGTGAGGATGTATTGGCACATTATACTTGGATATGTTACTAAGATTAATCGCCTTATTTTCAGGTAGAAGTCCCAAAAACTCGTGCTAACCGAATCTTGCAACGGTATTACTTCAATTCAACATCCACTATGATAGTTCGAATATGGTCATCTTGGCTTGTTCATCAAACATCAGAACGATTTGAATTTGCTCCAGAGGGTATCGTCAAGCTTCATTTGGATACTCCGAATAAGAATGTTATGAAGTTCTTCCCAAACTTTGATGTGATTGTTATCTCTTCAGGCCACTGGTTCACCAGGCAGTCAGTGTACATCTTGAGCAATGAAATCGTACGAGGACAGTTGTGGTGGCCAAAGGAATCTCCTCCGATGAAGGTTAACAACATCAAAGCATTTGAGATATCTGTTGAGACAATTCTCACATCCCTTGTCACCCATCCAAATTACACCGGGCTTACCATTCTACGCTCCTATTCACCTGCTTATTATGAAACCGGGGCCTGGAACTTCGGTGAATCATGCACTGGAAAGGTTAAGCCTCTTGTCCCTGGTGAACTGGTTGAAAATAACATCACAAGTGTAAAGAACCAGAAGCAGGTAACAGGTATTGATCGTGCAATTAAGAAGAAAACAAACAAATCAAAGCTGAAGTTGATGGATATAACTGAAGCCTTCAGTTATCGCCATGACGGTCATCCAGGTCCATACACGAAACGCGGTCCTAACGGAAGGCCTTCGTCCCTGGATTGCCTGCACTGGTGCCTGTCAGGTCCAGTTGATACCTGGAATGAACTTTTACTTGAAATTATAGAGAGGGAAATTGCTGACCGCAAATACCAAGAAGCATAGATATCGTTATACGAAAAGTTGTTCATTGAAATGATATTTGATACGATAAAAGCAATTGATATAAGAGAAGTAGAAGTTGTAAATTCTTTTTCCAAATTAGAATCCTTAAAATTAAATGGAATCTATGAAATTCTAATGTTGATTTTACCTATTTTTACTCTTATATTGAGAATTGCAATAAATATATTATTAATGCTGCGGTTAAATCGATTTAAACAAAACAATATTATTTTATTAAATATAATTAAAATTAAATACAATTAAATAATATTTTTAATTTATAATAAATTTAATTTGGTGATATTCAAATAAAAATATAATTAAAATAATATTACCATGTTCTTTTATAAATTTATTCATATTACTCGAATAAAAATATTTTTGAACCAATCTCAGAGATGCAACAAAGATTTTTATATTTTAATTTAGAATTTCAAATTTTATAATAATAACAATACTAAGTAAAAACAACATAAGTATGAGGAATTTCATATTTTAATTTTTACATAATTGGATCTAATTGATTCAAATAAAATTTAAAAACTCTTGTGTTATTAATATTTAAAAGTTAAACTCTCATGTTATTAATATTTAATTAGTTAATTTGTGATATTCCGTATGTGTTTATTGTTGTTTTTTATCAAAAATTTAAAAATATTTTATAAGAAATTAAAATTATAATTTTTACAAGCTATTTAAATGTGTATCTTTTTGTATATGTTGTGTTCTTCAGAGAACCTTTTTATCTGGTGATATAGGCCCTGTTTGGTGAATGACTTATCAGCCAAAAATTAGTTGATTGATCATGTTTAGTTGATTGACCATATTAAACAACTATTTATTGTGTTTGGTAATCAACTGATTGGGTTGGCTGATTAAACCCAATTAGCTGATTTTGAAGAAGCTACTTTAGAGGAGCGTTTCACTTAATCAACTGATGGTTTTTATTTTAATGTCGATCTTGCCCTCTTGCCCTCCACAGATGCTCTTTCCTTGTCAAACAGTTAATGTTGCTCTCCTCGTCGGTTATGTCGGCAACTCACACCCATTTTGTTCATGATCAGCTATCTTTATCTCGATTTTAAAAAAAATTAAATCTCTTAAATTTGAATAAGTTATTTGCCTTTATATGTTTAATCTTGTATGATCAAGTGCAATTTTATATGAGGTAATCGACAATCTTCATTAACAAATCCATAAAAAGTAAGTAACCTTTAAATTGGAAATTAAATAATTAAAAAAATAAAATCAAGTGACTTTTGAATTGATAAAAAATATATATTAAAAAGTTTCAAATTAAGTAAATCATCCATCTAAATTAGAAAAAAACTAGGCAAATGAGAATTTGATAAATAAGGATAATTTAATTTTAAAATAAAATGATGCTTTAGGATCATTTTTAACATATAAATAAATAATGTAATTGGTTTAAATATTTTAATAAAAATTTTGTTAAATTCTAAAATTGTAGTAAATAATTGATTTATCTATCAAAAATCCAAGATGAATATAAATTACAATATCTACCAATAGTTATTTTGTATATATCCAATCAATCATAAGAGACATGTTATTCTTTTAAAAAGGAAGAAAATAGCATGCACTTAAGTATGTATCTTCACAATGTAGATGTATTAGATATTAGAATTTAGATTACACTGCATTGAAAATAGCGTAATTATATTTTTTAATTAATAAAGACCTAATTTTACAAATTTTATTATAATATTCATATTCTTATAAATTTTTAAAAGTCATGTCCTCGTAAGTCATTTTACACATAAATAGTTAATACCAAACAACTAATTTTACCAAACATCTCTAACAAACAACTAATGCAATCCGCTGGTCAAATTAGCTAATATAATCAGCTATTAGCTAACAGCTAAATGCAATCAACTGATTGCCAAACAGGGCCATAGACTTTAGAAACTCGCTTTCCTACATTGATGTGCGATCACCTCCACACGTCTGTTTCATGTTTTTATCTTAATCATGTTCATCAATTGATTGTAATTTTTCTGGTTCTTAATAATCAAACATCAAAGACATAAATCATATATAAATCATGAATCATACGTAGATTATTCGTGCTCATAAAGATCTTGAATATAATAATAACTACATAAATGAAGAAGATAAATCATTTACCTTAAGCACAATTCGTCATAATGTACAAAAGAAAACTTTTACCAATTACAAACTAGTTTCTCTCTCTTGGACCTCTTTCTGTATGATAGCTTGATGGATAACTTAATGCACAAATGCCTACTCTTTCTGTATTTGTGTTTTGTTTGTACTTGATTAGGGTAGAGAGAGGACTAGTTTATATACACTTATTTATTGACATTAGATCTTGTACGTCCATCAAGTACTAAATTAACATTTAAGATTTAAGATTTAATATACTATTAAACTAAGAAAACCCTAAACCAAGTTTAATATGGGCTTATAGAAAATTTGGGTCACAACATCAGGTCATATTTCTTACATTCTCTCACCTGGCGCCGGATGTTTCATCATTACATTTAATAGTATAACATAAGGCTAGCAAGAATTAAATCTTATAAACTGTTAACATCATAAGCACCTCAACACAACAATTCACGTAATGTGGGTTATGGCGGCCATACACAGTATAGTCGTGTACTCCCTTTCATATACCACTACATTAAGAACTTATTATAATTATAATTTGTTTGGTTGGATGTTAATTAATTGAATGGAATGGAATAGAACAGAACGGAACAGTTTATAATGGAATGAAATGTAATATAGTAAAAAGTTGTTTGGAAGGGATGGAAGGGTTCATAACGTAATGTAGTGAAATGTTGTTTGGATGAATGTTGGAATGGAATGTAATGTATAATAAATGACTATATATCCTTGATATTAAAATAGTTGTTACAGGAGGTTTAACGCTATGATTTCAAAACAAAAATCATGTCCAATTAAAAAATCACGATTCAAGTCACAACGATGACAAATCATTTTTTAAATATATTTTCTATTTTAAAATAATAAAATTTTTATTATTTTATTATTAATTTTATAAAAATTATTATTAATAATTTAATATATTTTATTTTATTCTATTATATGTGATTTATATTTAAAAATAATTTATTTTTATTTTTATTTATATAGAGATATATATAAACAATTAAATAATAATTTTAAAATATTTTCTATTTTTCATTAATAAACATTTTATTAAATTTTTTATTAATTTTATACAATATATTATTAATAATATAAAATTATTATTATTAGGGTAAGGAGAAATAATATAAAAATATTATTAATTATGTAACACCCCACTCCCGCTGGACCCGAACCCGATATCAATAGTAATATCCGAATCCATGCCCCGCGAGGGTGGCGTGTCACATCACTTAACACTTAAAAGTCGGAATGTTTTTTTTTTTAAATCACAAACATAAAGAACAGAAAGTTAATAACCAAACATTCACTTTGTTTTATCATCATTTGATACAAACACAATAAAA
>JAOTAY010000006.1:36645736-36671860 GCA_025629805.1 Erythroxylum baracoense | reverse complement strand
GGGTTAGAGTTAGAAGAAATAATTGGTATTAAGAAAAATTATTGAAGGTATATTAGGTAGTATGTATTTATTAGTTTCTAAAGTCTCTTAATCAGAGGTTTTTTATTTTCACTGTTTATGATGGAATGGAACATAACATAAAATCTTCCGCTTTCATCCTATTATGTTCCATTCTATTATAAACTCCCAACCAAATGATGGAAGTTTGTTACGTTCCATTCCGTTTCATTACCATTCCATCCCATTTTATTACCAACCCCTCAACCAAACAGGACCTTAGTCTTTTGTCAAGACAAGAGCCGCCCATCGTCTTTCTATGCACGTCAAATTCTCTGTTCCAGTTACTCTGTTCTAACCCTATTCTATTAAATCTCATCCATACATTTATGTGAGGTCCACATAAATATGTGGATAAACATGATAACTAAAACAATCATCAAAATAATAATATATGGATTATTATCTATTCAAAACTTTTGGTTGTGATACGTAATTTTTTCTTCTTCTTAATAATCAAACATTAAAAACATAAATTATATATAAATCATGAATCGTACATAAATTATTCGTGTTCATACAGATCTTAAATATAATAATAGTCATATAGATAAAGTAAATAAATTACTTATTTTGAGCGGAATTTATCATGATGTAGAGAAGAAAACTTTTACCAATTATGAACTAGTTTCTCTCTCTTGACTCTCTTTTTATACGATAGCTTGATAGATAGCGCAATGCATAAATACCTACTCTTTATGTATTTGTGTTTTGTCCGTACTTAATTAAAATAGAGAGAAGACTAATTTATATGCTTCTTTACTGACATTAAATCTTGTACTTTTATCAAATACTAAATTAACGTTTGAGATGCTCTTAAACTAAGAAAACTCTGATACAAGTTTAATATAGGTTTTAAAAAATTCTGAGATTGAATATCATGCCATAGTTTTTAGATTGATGACCCTGTTTGTACTTCTCTTGGTCTTCAAATTCCTTCATTTGTTGATTAGGCAACACTAAATCCTGAGAATATCATATTTTAAGGTTTGGTTTGGGGGAGCGGTGACAGTTGACAACCTGCTAAAATGATAAGAACTTATTCTCAATAAGTACTTATGTATTTGGGATTGTTATTTTGGTAACTGCTGAGACGTGAAAATGGGTATTTGACAAGTGCGGTTGCGGTTGCTGAAAAGAGATAAATGACTAAAAAGTCCATTGATTTAATAAACTATTAATTATTGTATAACTAATTAAAAATATATTATTAATCATATAAATTTAAAATTATAAATAATAAAATATTAAATTAAATTCAAATAAGAAAATATAAATAAAATAAATTTAGTAAATAAAATATTTCATAAAATATATTCTTAGTCATATTAATTAAGAGTATAATGGAAAATAATACTTGTAGTGAAGGTTATTAATGGAAAATAAAATTTCTACCGCAGAAGCAGATTCTTACCGCAACCCTCTTTCTGCTTATTGATTTATGCGGTGGCACCACACTTTTCTCCAACCTCTGGTTATTTACCTCAAATCTAAATATGTGACTGTGTTTAAAAACTGCAGTGAATAAATAATATTCCCACCAAATCTAAATGCTACCTAAAGCTCTTGTGACATCTAAACTGCTAATGAGTTAAGGAAAGTTTGATTTCTTGTAATACTTTGGACAACTAAAGCTGAAATGTCATAACCAAATATGATTGATGTGAGTAGTTCAGCACTTTCATCCCTTAATTAGAAGTTTCTAGTTCGAGTCTTGAGAATAAAGAGACCTATTTGGCCAGTACTTTATCCCTTAAAGATTGACCTGTGCGAGCGAGATTAGTCTGAATGTGAATGACTTACAGGCACTATTTTATAGATGAGACTCTCCTATGACACTTCATAGGAAATAAAAAAGAAAAAAAGCTGAAATGGCGGAGTAAACCAGATCCTATCCTACCTTGACTCGTTGTGTTTGTACACTCTGCTTGGTAAGACCTGCAGAACAACGACCCCTATCACTATTTTTCTTCGCCAAAATCATGAAAATTTGCGACTTCAAAGGTCCGATTTGGATCCCCTCTCACGATTTTTCTTGTTCTTTTGAAAGATTAGAGCTTTTGCTTTTTTATCCATGGACGAATGAGGATGCAGTTAAATTTTGGGTTTTTTTTTTAGGTTCGTTATGCGCGCGTCTCGCATTTCTATTAAAAAAAAAAGTAGAACATATGTTCTGCATTTGGTTTTACTAATTAATAATTGATGTTTCCTTTTATTCTTCCAGATTGGCGATGGAGATTCGATCTTCAGCGACGTTGCTTCACAACTGGAAGCAAGATTAAGTCTTGATTGCTGGGTCGTTCTCAGAAGTGGGGTTTTTCAAATAGGGGAATCTATTGATCAGTAACACCAACTTGATTTGTTCAGGTTCGTGTTCCTCATGTTTCATATGTATATGTATATAAGATTGAACTTGGAAGCCATGAAAATGGCTTCTCCTAATGCTTCTCTTTCTTATTTGATGGTCTTTGGGATGCCTTGCTTTGTTCTTAGTTCTTGCTTCTTTGCTTCTCGTACCATACCCGATAGATACGACAATTCATACTTATTTTTTTAAAAAGTTGCAATCTGACTACTAATTAAAGTTGTTTAGATCTTCGAGTTCATTGAAACAATTACTGCTTTAAGTTACTATGAAATAGAATTGAAGTCCAGTAAGAAATATCTTTTTCTTTTTATAATGGGGTATTAGATTTTTAAAGAAAATAGTAAATCTTATAGAAGTGATTTTTTTTTTTAGTCATCAACAATAACATCATCAAATAAAAATCGCTTTGAGATTTGTGTTATAAGTTAAAGTTATAATAAAATTGATTTAATCAAATAAAAATAGATGAAGTTCAAAGTAATCGAGTTTGAATATTATTTAAAAAAATTCTAAAATTTGAATTTGTTAGATTTGGTATGTCACAAATTCATTTCAATTGGTTCGAATTAGTTTAAAATTTAAATAAATTTTAAATTGAACTTAATTATGAAAATATTTTAAGTCAAAGTCAAAACTTACTAAATCTTTTTTTTAGAATACGAGAGAAACTCCTTCTGAGGGACTCAGCAGGCAACACCTCTTGTGCAATGGAGAGCTCAGCGAATAACATCTTTAATAGAAGGGCCCAACGAACAACATCTCCAACGGATAAAACGCCCGGCTGTCTCAGACTCTTACAAATACTGTAGCAACGTGGTAGGGAATAAAATTTGGGACCTAGCGCACACCAAGTTCTACTCGCAACCATCCGGCCACAGCCTCGAGGGCCTTATTAAATCATTGCTAACCCTAATTAGCATGAGGTATATGAAAAATGACTTATATCCCAAGTGAAGTAAAGGCTCTTATGTAAGGGTGATAAAAATTTGATTTAATATGAAATTAATAAATATATTTTAATTTAATTAAAATTTGAATTATATCTAATTTTTATTTAAATAAAAATATTCAAATATTAAATTAAGTTAATCGAACATAATCTGACCCGATCCGAAAAACATATGTTTTAAACCGAAACTCTGGTTTCATGTATCGCCACACCTAATTTGAACGTTTCCAGAAATAAAAAAACCCCATTTGAGCCTACTTGTCGTGACCATCGATCACCAAAAGGCTCAAGATTTGATCTTGACCGCTGGTTTTGTACAATCAAATTGATAGGACTCCTGCTGATTGCGTTTTGAAATTCAAATCGACATGGTTCTCACAAAAGAATCCAATCATAACAAACAACACTCTCTCTTTAACGGTCCCTTTTTTTCCCTCAAAACGGCTCTCTCTGTTTCAAAGTTCGAGTCAAAGTTGAGACCTTTTCTCTCGAAATGTATAGGATTGAACTATTTTGACCAGTACCCATCAATCATCTATTCGTATTATTCTTTTTTTCCTGGAAAGTTTCAATTTTTCCAGGAAATTCTGCAAATCAATTAACGCTTGACCTATTATCCTCTTAACCACTCTCTCTAGCTTGGTTTCTTGTCAGGTTAGTGCTCATGCAACTGATTGTCAGAGTCTGTGCTTTTGAGATATTGCATTTGTTTGTTTGATCATGTATATTACTGTTCTTATTACTTCACATGAAAACCAACTGTTTTTTATTCTCTGTATTAGATGAGCTTAATTTTGATTCCTTGTCACCTGTTATTTGTATAATCACAATGGGCAAATGAAAGTGATTGAATTGTAAGTGTTAACTGGGGATGATTTGTATGGTAATTGCAGTTAAAGATTGTTACCCGGAATAGCAAATTTACATTAAGATTGATGTCATCACTCGAAAGAAAATGAAAAGTTAGAATTGTTTTTGTGATGATAGTGTATACTTGAAGGCCTCCTCCTAATGTCTAATACGTCATGATTTTATTGTGGTTTGAAGTTTAGTCCTTTGAATAAATGCATTTTAGGGACTCTGTAAGATATGCTAGTCTTAATGTTTGTTAATTTATATATCCGTTACTGTGTTTTTATAGTCTCATCTTTTATGCTTTGTCGCTTGTGATTGTGTGCAGAAACTTTCTTGTGCAGATAAAGCTGCATCAACATGTCTAATCACCAGAAAAATCCGCTTCTGCAAGTGGAAACAACTTGTGGAACTCTTTTGTGTGAGTTGCAGGTTTGTGGAGATCATTGACTCTATTCATCTTGTGTTCTTTGTGCTTATTCTTTCTCATATTGCATCTTTTGCCTGCTGCAAATTAGAGATTCACATTTTCCTTATGTTCTACGAAATTCAGATAATCTGGGATGAAATTGGGGAGTCAGATACTGATAGGGACAAAATGCTGCTTGAGCTTGAACAAGAGTGTCTTGAAGTATATAGAAGAAAGGTGGATCAGGCAAACAAGAATAGAGCTCAGCTAAGACGGACAATTGCAGATTTTGAAGCAGAACTTGCGGCAATTTGTTCTGCCATGGGGGAAAGACCTGTGCATATTAGACAGGTTAGTTTCAAGTGACATCAACTCTCTTGAATTTTGTAACCAGGACTATATGCCTGTTTTAAAAAATAATTTATCACAGAGACAATTTATAAAGGTTTTTGAATTATGGAAATTGAAAAGGAAAATCACATTTCTCCTATTAAAATAATTGCAGTTGCATAGAACACTTGGTGAAATTGGTGGCAATTATAATTCAATTTGTAAACTTAATCTCAGGACTATTTTGAGCTTGTCATTATTATAATGACTGTAACCTGGGTGATTCCAGTGTAATAACTTTGCCGGTTGGCAGGTTGATAAAAGTTCTGGAAGCTTGAAGGAAGAGTTTCAAAAAATTCTTCCACAACTGGAAGAGATGCGAAAGAGGAAATCGGACAGAAGAAATCAGTTTGTTGAAGTTCTCGAAGAAATAGAGAAGATCTCAAATGAGATTTTTGGGTCTGCTGATCATCTGCAAGTAGATGAAACTGATCTGTCCTTGAGAAAGCTTGAAGAGTTACACAGACAGCTCCAAGCACTAGAAAATGAGAAGGTTGGGTTTTTTTTTTTTTTGCCATCTTCAAGTTTGAATTCTTTGCTTCTAAATGTTGTTCACTGATTAAATTATCCATTACCTTGGCAGAACAATCGATTGAAGCAGATTAATGAACTCCTGGATACTTTGAACTCACTTTGCTTAGTTCTCGGTATGGATTTCAAGCACACCATAAATGAAGTTCATCCAACTTATGGGGACCCTGAAGGATCAAGAAGCATAAGCAGTGATACAATCCAACATTTTGCCACTGCAATATCCAAACTGAGAGAGATTAAAATACAGAGAATGCAGAAGGTGATATAAGTTTGGACCTTTCTTCCATATGCATCGTACGTAATACCATTTTCAGCATTGACAATGTTTTTTCCTTGTTTATGACAGCTCCAAGATCTTGCAACAACGATGCTGGAGCTTTGGCATTTGATGGATACTCCTTTAGAAGAACAACAAATATTTCAAAATGTTACTTGCAACATAGCTGCTTCAGAACATGAAATAACTGAACCAAACACTCTTTCTTTGGACATCATCAAATATGTGAGTGACATACTGGGCATGCTTGCATTGTTTCCCTGTTTGGTTTCCCGACTTTAGCTTTGCAAGGCTGGACTTATGATCTTTACAAGAATAAGTGAAAACTATGTAGGTTGAGGCAGAAGTATCTCGGCTGGAAGAGTTGAAATCAAGCAAGATGAAGGAGCTTGTTCTGAAAAAGAGATCAGAATTAGAGGAGATCTGTAGAAAGACACATTTAATTCCAGAAGCAGATAATGCAATAGATTATGCTATAGAAGCTATAGAGTCTGGTATCATTCGTGATTCAAGTTAATACTATTTTATCCATTTAATCTTTCCAGATATTCAAGTCATTCATTCTATTTCAGGGAATGTGGACCCAGCTATTATCCTTGAACAAATCGAACTTCAAATTGCAAATATTAAAGAAGAAGCTTTTAGTAGGAAAGATATACTTGAAAAGGTTGAGAAATGGTTAGCTGCCTGTGAGGAGGAGTGTTGGCTTGAGGAGTATAACAGGGTAAAATGTTTACATCATTTTTTAGTACTTTCAGTCCAACAACCATTAGGTTATGTTTTGCTTAGTCTGTCTTGGGGATGTCACAGGATGATAACCGATATAATGCTGGAAAAGGTGCTCATCTTACTCTGAAACGTGCTGAGAAGGCCCGATCTTTGGTTAATAAGCTTCCAGGTACATGCTGTGTTCTATGTTTTACAAACATCAATTACTTTTGATTGTCTGACTTGTAAAGTGGTGTTTAGCCATATGACTTCATCTTGTGTTTTTTATTTTACCGTTTCAATTTGTTTTCCTGAGATCAATGGATCTCTTTTAAGTTGTCAGTTCATACAGAGGGTTGTTAATTTTAAATCTGGAAATTTTTTGCTCGACTGCATGAAATCACCGTTGTGATTATACAATTAATAAATAACTGAAAATATTCTCTTGAGATTCTCAGGTATGGTGGAGGCATTGGCTTCAAAAACTATTGCATGGGAATATGAGAGAGGGATTGAATTCTTATATGATGGTGTAAGTTCAATTTTCCTTCTTGAGGTTTAACTCTTGACTGGTTGGGCCCCTTTGGTGCAACAACTTATTTTCCATTTTCTTTTCAAATTCGACTTAAAAACTTTCTTTCATGAACATTGTCCAGATTCGCCTTCTTTCAATGCTTGAAGAGTACACAGTGTTACGGCAAGAGAAAGAAGAAGAAAAGCGGAGACAGCGTGTATGGACCTCTCATTTTAGTCAATCACATTTCTTATGTAGTGAACTGAAATCTAGTCGCACGGATATGCTAATGGAATACTGTTGTTTGTGGTTATTCAGGATCAGAAAAAACTGAAGGTACAGCTTATTGCAGAGCAGGAAGCACTTTATGGCTCAAAGCCAAGCCCTTCAAAAGCTCAAAATGTGAAAAAAGCACCTAGGTTTTCAACTGGAGGTGCAAATAATAGAAGGCTCTCTGTTGGTGGAACCATGCTTCAAACTCCTAAAGCTGACAGCAAAGCTACACCCTTTTCTCGTCATGGAATGAAAGGGGAGCGCATGCACCAAAATGACCAGTTTGGTTATCGCCAGGATGATGCTCTTTCCACTATATCAGCTAGTAAGTCATTTTGTAAAGCTGCAAATTGCAGAGGACTTAGTATCCAGGGACTTTTGCTGAATGTCTCTGCTTTTCTCCTCTCCTTGTTCTTTGTTGAAGAGGATATAATCGAAATTGAGGAATAACAGCTTGCCAATCTTCTTCTGGAGTCTGGAAAGAACATCAACTGGTTCTTCACAAAATTTATTAATTGTTAAAGAAATAGGTTCTATTCCTCCTGAGTTTTCTGTTGGCGCTGTTAGATGATGTTTATTCCAAAAAGTTGAGAAAAAGTTTTAGTGAACAAGTTGAATGTTTTGCATAAATTTTTTCACACAAATTTTGAAGTGAGACTTAGCTCTACGAAAAGTTACTTTTTGTTTGATTGTGTGTAATAAAGAGGCTATTTCTCGGTTTTAATTGAGGAAAGTGCAAGGGGTTCTGGTATTTAGTTGGAGAAAAAGCTGTTATGTAGTAGGGAGGTCAATAGTGGTCTTAACTGAAACACCAGAATGTCATGTTTGTTTTCTTATGTAGGTAGAAGAGGATCAGAAGTTGCAAGTCTTCCTGTTCAAAACCATTCTTTTGGTGCTGCGAATACTCGTGACCCAGATTCAGCAATGATTCGGCAACCATTCTCACCAATATCATCTACAGTATCATCAAAAGCAAATATGTTGGAAGAAGTGGCCACAACGCAAGCTGACTCAAAGAAGACGCTCTCCTTTACAACTCCTTTGAAGACAACTTCTGCAGAGAATAGGACTCCCAAGGCCATGCCAATTCCTGTGCCCACAACACCTTCAACAGTTTCAATTCCAATGCAGACTGCTATAACTCCAGCCTGCCAACCGGTTTATGGTGCTTATCCAGTTGATGAACTTCCCGAAGAGATTGAGTATTCGTTCGAGGAAAGAAGAGCCGGATTTGTTGTTCCCAGTGCACATATAAAGTCATTGATACAAGTTCAACATTCTTAACATGAACTTGAATAAAAAATCCTGTCACTGAATCACATATGTTTGCCTCCATTTGAATCTCTCATCATCTTTTGCCATTTTTTAATCTGAGGATTTCGTTTTCCAGGTTACAAGTCAATTATAATTGGCTTTTTCTTGCAGTGTATATACTAAACTGTTAAAAGTTGTTTTCTTGATCAATGTCAGCTCCACTTATTCAAATCCGACACTAAAACTTCAGTTGCTATTTCTTGAATGCCACCAACTTGTATGTTGAGATAAATGTATCAGAAGAAGAAGAGAAAGGACAAAGAATATTGTTTGGCTCAGAAAAGTTTCTTATATTCACTGCAATTCACACATACTAGTTTCATTTTGACCTGAATTTGGATTCAGACACAACGCAGCCAGCATTTCTTCTGCTTTTGAAGTTTTTCTGTTTCCTTCATCTTCAACCTCAATTTGGTTCTGTTTCCTTACAACATATTAACTTTTGAAGGAAAAGGAATGAACTTTACCAGCAAATTTATGAAAATTGGAGATACCTAACAAAGTGAGTTTCTTCTTATTCTTCTTTTAAGTTTACATTGATAAACTATAAGTATGTATAATTTGGTTGTATAAAAAGCTTCAAACTTGAAGCTACCTAGATTCTGGTTGGCAGCAAGAAGTAAATTTCTTTAAATGAGAGGGCAATTGATTCAGAATTTTTTATAATCAACTTTAATTTATTCAAAAAGATAAAGAAGTTAGTTGTTGAAAATTGGTATGATTCCAAATGTTAGCTTTACAGCTTTAAAACTATTTTTTATGGGTTTAAATAATTAAAGAGGAAACTAATAATAAAAAGAGAATTCTTTTTCTCAATTTCAATGACCTTTATAAATAAATAAAAATTACCAGATCTGCCATTTTATTGTTAAATCACCATTATTAATTTTTAAGACGGACGTGAACCATTTTCTTAAGCAAAATTAATACTTTGAATATAGCAATTAAAATATTGATTATTTTACTTTTAAAATTGCCTATTTTCCTACTTTATTTTAATTTCTCCTCCTTTTTCTTACCAAAACCCTAAATTCGTTCCGCTTGTAAGAAATTCTCCTCACTCAAAAATTGTTTTTGCAATTTTTCAACTTCAAAATTTTTCCAATTTTCATGATTTTTTTGGGAAATTCATCTGTCACCATTGAAGCTCTGTGCATGCTCTGCAATGGCGGACTTCTGAAACCCAGAAGAATCCTTTCTATTGTTTTTCATATTATTTCTCTTCTTGATCTTTGAAGATTCAATCCAAACCATTGTATCTTTATCTTTTCTTTTTTTCACATTATGAAGCTTAGAAGGTTATTTGAGTTCATTCCCTTCATAAAGTTTTGATCTTTAGTAGAATTTAACCACCTGGGGTTCAAAGTTTTGATTTTTCACGTTTGTTAGGTTTTTGGGGCCTTAGGATTTTTGAGTGATCTATGAGTAAATGGAGACAACAGAGGGAATGACTACAGGGGTAACGGTGAAAGGTGACGAAGCTCCGGAGAGCTATATAATGGCCCCTAGAACCGAAAATTCAACCCCAAACCCGATTCCGGCCGCTAACCCGAACCCAGATCAAAAGCCTATCCATTTTGGTGGGTCAAGGGTGGGTCAATCGCCGGGGACGGAAGTCGCGGTGGTGAAGAAGAAAAGAGGGAGACCCAGAAAGTACGCACCTGACGGGTCACTAGCGACGGCATTGTCACCGATGCCGATATCGTCATCGATTCCACTCAGCGGAGAGTTTTCAGCTTGGAAACGTGGTAGAGGGCGGCCTGTGGACTTAGTGAAGAAGCAGCGTAGTTTTGACTACGAAAGCCCAGGTATAGTAGAGATCATATTGTCTTTCTCTTTTTTATGTTATTGGAAATTTAACCCAACTGTTGAATTTATACGCTTTCACTGTTGTAACACTGTTACCCCATTACCTGTTGATGGGTGTTTATAAGACTCTGATGATACAAAGTCTTAGGTGGGTCAATCAAAGACTTGATCTTTTTGTTTTGTATTGGATTTGGAGCTCAGGTAGGAGTTTGATGTGGGACCATTTTCCCCTGACTCTTCTTCTTTTGTGTCCCATTCTGGAATTAATGGGAGAGAATATGTTGGTGAGGATAACGTAATAGGAAGGAATCTTCTTTTTCTTTCTTACAGATAGGAGAATATTGTCCTTGCGGTGAAGGAAACAAAAGTAGAGTTTCTGAAAGAAAGCAGAGGATGTTTTTGTTCCGTCAAATTTGACACTTTGTTGGATGGGCAAAGAACAACTTGGACTGTATTGTTGGATCCAGATCTGTCTTAAGCTAGTAATATTTTTAATATCCTGCTTACTATGTGGTTCTGAAGTTTTTAAAGTGTGATAACTTTGATTTCTAAAATAAGGTTTTCAAAGAAGGATTTGATAAATAGAGCTAAAATTATGCAGATAGACAAATTTCTCAATGAATTTTCGAAGAATAACGTGAGAGCGAACCGTCAACTTCACACCAAAAGGCTGTATTATCCTGTAGTAGATTCTTTCTACACCATGTTACACAAAGTTTTCATTCATTATTCTTCATTTTTGGTCGGGTCAACGACTAATTGATCAATTACAATTAGCATGTCTTCAATTTGATTGACTTGCAAGCTTTCCTGTTAAATATTATGACTTCATTTTTTTTCTATAATAGAACAACTATTCTCAGCTGTTATATACACACCTCTTGGTTATGATTAGTTAAACCCCAAAACTGCAAGCTTGTTCTGATTTTCTGGAATCTCTTATTTCAGGTAAAAGTGTTGCATACTTAGTTGGAGCAAATTTCATGCCCCATCTGCTCACTGTTAATGCTGGTGAGGTATGTCTTGAGATTTTCCCAAGTTAATCTTGGTAATGTATGATAACACATTATGCATCAGCTTGGTTCACTTCGTATGCGGTCAAGAAAAGTTGAAAACATGAATTAGACATGCCAACAGTAAACCCTTTATCTCATCATATTTTAAATCTATATGGACTCAAAATAAACTAATTGCTTCGGCTTATCTTGTGATAATTGAACATGGTTCAAGTTTCCTATCTATGCAAAGTCTCTATTTTTTATTGTAATGGATCATTGTCTCACCAGATGCTGGTCATTAAAGAAAGATTATTTGGCGACTTCTGCAATTGGTGGTCATTTTATTTTGGAAGGATATTGAATCACTTTCCTTGTTGTTGATATAGGATGTTTCTATGAAAGTTATGTCTTTCTCTCAACAAGGCGCTCGTGCCATCTGCATTCTTTCTGCAAATGGCACAATCTCAAATGTTACACTTCGTCAACCTACTTCTTCTGGTGGTACCCTAACATATGAGGTATTACATTTTGTCTTCATTTATGTATATGCAGCTTGATTGGATTTTAGTACTTTGATGACCAATGATTTTAGAACTCACTGACTGGTGTATATACCTGGAGTAGCGCTTACACTTATCATTTGTACAAGAAGAATAAACCAATTTAACTTGAACCGTACAATTGTAGTTTCAACAATTGTAAGTTGTAAGTTCTCCGAACAAAGTTAGTCAAGAATATGGAATGCATAACAATCTGTATAACAGCCTCTCTCTACTAGCATAACAACCTGGATACTTACGTAAGAAAACATCTGTGGCAATTGTCAGACAAGTGAAAATAGATTTATTTCAATTTGCAACATCCTTGGATGGGGATTGATAGGCTGGCTAGTCTTCTGCTGCTATGCCCAGCAATCATAAGGTTCTCTTCTTTGAATTGGTTATATTTAATGTAGTTTAAGCTGTTATTTGGGAATTTGGAATTATTATTCTAACTCAAACAGATCAATGAACTCAAATCATTGTTTGGATTCCAGAGCATGTAGTTGTAGGTATTGTTGTCTGCTATCTAGCCTTTGATGTCCCCGATAGTTGTTGCATGCTGGACTTAAAAAGGCATCTAGAATTTATTTGCATGCTAATTACTAAGCCACCACTTTAAAGTTTTAGACAATTAGCAGTTTCAAGAGATTTAAGTATTAAGACACTATCAACCGATCTTTTTCAGGGCTGTTTTGAGATACTTTCCTTATCTGGATCATTTATGCCTACTGAGAATGAAGGGACAAAGAGCAAATCTGGTGGAATGAGTGTCTCTTTGGCAGGTCCAGATGGACGTGTTGTTGGGGGAGGATTAGCTGGTTTGCTAGTAGCTGCTGGCCCAGTTCAGGTTTCCACTTATATTATAAAGTGATTTGATATTATTTAATTCTAATAAATTACAACTATATGCGTCCCGTCATTTCTTGATTTTTGAATTGAAAAATTGAACACTTCGTGCTTCACTAAGCTTAGAATGAAAATCTGAGAAGATGATATAATGATCATCTTTCAAGAAAAGACACTGCTTTTATGTGATTATGCTGTCATTCTACTGGATCACTTGAACTATTGTTAGATTTCACTGTTTTAATGTTCATCGTCTCAACTTCTTCGCTTGCACCAGGTTGTAGTGGGTAGTTTTCTCCCAGGTCACCGACAGGAGCATAAGCACAAGAAACAAAGAATTGGGCCTGGACCAGTTGTTCCTTCTGTCACTGTTATCACTGCTGAAGAATTGAAGGCTAGCTATGCTGGAGTAAAGCCGATTCCTGTACCTGATGCATCTGTCCATGGAGACAATTCGGGTCCGGTTAACCCCTTTCAGGCCTTTAGGGACCCTGCTACTGACAGTACATCTTCTTCACCTGAAGATGGGAAGTCAAACTGTGACACGTCTAGCTGACAGAACACATACATGCCGGTTTATCAATGTCATGCTGCTGAAACGATACCAGGCTTGAACTTACTAGCTTTCAATCAAAGAATTAGGTTTAAAAACCGAATGGATTTTAACTGACAATTGTACTCTTCTTCCTTAGGTTTAGGTAGGACCTTCTGTTGTTAGATCAGGCTGTGGCCGTGTTATGATGTAATTTTTTGTAGTGTCAAGGGTTATTGTAGTAGCGTTTTAGGTGTATTGATCCTGGTGTGTCACTCTTCTGATTGAGTACTTTCTTAAATGCACGAACTTGAGTTGAGGATATTGTGTTTCTGAACTACATGGATTGCAGATTTCATAGAATTCATAATTCAAGGCATTGCATTCTTCATTTTAATCATAATCTGCAACCTTAAGCATCAATTTGTATGTCCTTGACCCATGTCAGGGGTTCGAATACGGCTATTCTAACTTTCCGGTAGACTTTCCAGTTAGGTTAACATCTCTATTGTTACTTTTCCTATGCCCCAAATGGCGGCAGATACAAAAGAATGTACACTGGCTCACATTCCAGAACAGAAAAGTACACTCTTAATGCCAGGGACCGTCTCATTTGTGTTTAATACAAAACAGTGCTCTGTTCTACAGAAAAGTACGCCCTTAATACCATGTACTGTCTCGTTTGTGTTTAATACAAAACACTGTTCTGTTCTATCATGTTATAACAAACTCTCCAAAAGCATTAGGAACTCGGCATAGCAAATGTATTCAGACGATGCTGTAAAGTTTAATTTTTCTGGAGCATTAGGAAACTTCCCATCTCTTATCTGGGATTCCTTCCACACTCAACCTGAAGTCCTCAACTAGTTCTGCTCTCCAACCTCTATTAACTTTCTGAATGAACTCTTCAACCCTTCTCCTTAATTCATCATGTGAATCTCCATTGTCATCTTCCCCGTTGCTGGTAGTCCGAGTCTCCAGGGCTTTGGATAATATAGCAGCCTTGCTCGACACTTTGTTCACGTTCGTGCATGTGTAGGTGACCATTGGCACTGAAACAGGAATATCACTTTCTTGATCCAAGTCAGAGCCAGATTTTGAGCCAATGAAGATCACGAGTATAATCAAATTACAACAGCAGAAGATGTACAGGGAGTTGGAAACGGCCTGGGTGATCAATTCCAGAGTAGAATCCAACATGGTTGTGAGGGCTCTGAGAATCAATAGAGAAAAAGGTGATGCTAGATGATGCTGAATTGACAGGATTGTACGTTTTTGAGCCTTTTTAAAGCATGTTCTAGGAGGGAACAAGTGTGTAAGGGAAGCTTTTTGGAGGAGACGCCATAGAATATAACGTGAGGTGTCTGACGAAAGCTATGGAGAACAAGGTTAGTTTATGTTATTGTTTAATGATTGACCAACCAGGAATTGGGAAGCTTCTTGCCCAATTATAGATGTGGGTCTTACTCCCGAATGAATCAACCAGTAAAGGGCTCCTCATACCATACAAGAGCCTCACATGGAACCATCTCACTTGTACATAGTTTACATGTCATCATATTGACATCATATCACATTAAAGATAGTAACGATCAAAGTATCCGGTTCGGCTCAGAATCTGATTTAGTGTAAATCAAATCTGACTTTTTATCCAAAATTCAATACATTTCCCTTGCATTCATTTTGGTGACCTCCAAAAATTGACCCCTGTTTTCGATTATTTAGAGGAACGTTCATTGAACAGTATTAGATTCCCTACTCGCCAACTCACTCCGTTGTTAGAAATGTGTAATTTGATAAGAAAAGGTTATGACTTCACCAGCTTGATCACAATACTTAGGATAAGGACAGTGCTTCCCAAAACAAGTTAACATACATAGTCAAAATTCTTCAAAAAAACAGGTTAGAATGCCAGTGAATCACCTCTTCCTTTTGTTATTTCCTGCAGTAACACTTTTGTTGAAGCCTCTAATTTCATTAGTAGTCTCTACTGTGTTCTGTTTCTTCAAACCTTTTCTTCCGCCGAATCCAAACTTTGAGTTCCTTTTATCTCTTTTCATCAGTTTCTTTTCCATTTGTTTCTTCCTAAACTGTCCTGTTTTTCCCCCAGACCGATCTCCTGGAGCCACTCCTGGCCTCTTCTTGCTAGACCTTTCAAATACTTTCCCATCTCCAAAAGCAAAATCCATCTCACCATCTTTTTCATTCCCAGCAAACCCAGTTTGTTGTCTAGTTTTCCTCCACTTCTTAACAGATTCAATCTCCATCTTTTTCTGAATAGCCCTCTCTTTCAGCTTCTGGGCCTGAACCTCATTAGCTATTCTTTCGGCTTCTCTAGCCTTCTTCCTCTCCTCAGCCTCCTCAATGTTTCTCTTCTCAGCCAAAAGCCGACTCTTAACTTTCTCCATATGCACGTCTGATTTCACCATCTCCGCATAATAATCAGCAGGCCTGAGGAAAGGAAGCCCCATTGATTCAAGCTGCTCAAACGCCTTCCTTGTTCCTTCCAATGCCTGTGTATAGAACGCAAGCTCTCTGACCAGATCATCTTTCACATCCACTTCTTGCTCTTGATCAATATCAATGGAAAGCTTGTGGACCCAACCCACATTTTCCAGCCAACTAGTGTCCTGAAGCTTGTCATTAAGAGCATCCCTATTGTATACAGCATTGGCTTAGGGTGCAGCCAACTTCACATCTTCTTCCTCTGATTCTGACTCAGATTCATATTCCTCTTCTCTGAGATCATTGACCCCATATTCTTCATTTGCCCATCGTCCATGGTTAAATCATCACTAGCCATGCCACTCAAATACACCTATAAAAGTTGCATGAAATAACGAGTAGGTAAATCCCACCATAACTGCAACAAATTGCTAACTCCTTCGTAAGGAAAATTGGAAAAATCAAAAGTGTTAAAATGTTTTGCAAACTTTCCGTAAACTTCTTTGATACGAACAAAATAAAATCAAGCAAAAACGAAATAACAAGAATATCATAATTTTGGTAACGCAGTTTGACACATTTTGCCTACGTCTGCGGGGCCCTCACCCAGATTAATAATTTTCTCCAAATTACAATAGATTTACACAAAGTCAACCTAGAGCAACACCGCTCAATCCTTGTAACTATCTCTCAACCTCATTTTCCGTGAAAGATTTTCATACTCGATAACGCGACCGACTCGTGTTAACCTCGTCAGAGGATTTTTCTAATTACTTTCACTCAAACGATAATTAATAAAAATAACTCAAGTATTTAATCAACTAAGAATTGAACAACATTATACTTGAGATAAACGCGAGACTTCTCTATGGTTTTTATCTTCTCGAAATAATCCAACTGAAACTCTTCACCATGGCTAACTCTTTCTTCACAAAAACATGTCGCAGTGTAACTCACACCCACAGTCACGGTTCGTAAACTCCAGAGATTCACTTCAATTCACTCAGTAAGAAAAACACATCTGTGACATCGACACACACTGACCAACACACTACACCGTAGCTCTCACCAAGGACACGTTATTCAGCTGTGTTCATCACATGCACCGCAAGCAGTATATTTGATCATAGATACTTAACGCACACACCTGCTACGACACACACACATCTCATCAATTTTCACACACCTACATTGGCAATAGACTTCTGCAGTTAATAAAAGATGTAGACATCACGCACAATTTGGAGATTCTGCCGTGGATTGAAGACATGCACAAATCCCTGACATAATGAGAGTCCCTATTAAACCATGCAACCAACGAGAGTTCCACTCCAACACTACCCCTTCAACAATACCCATCCAATTACTCACGTGTCCAGCCATTATAATAATTCCAATATCAACATGATAATTATGTCCTATATGCCCAATTATTATATATATATATATATATATATATATCCTAACAATCTCCTCTTTTTTGGCATTTTTGTCACAACTCTTGAACTCCACATAAATAATCATAATTGGACATATAAAGATAAGATTTGCAATGCTCCCCCTCAATGCAATATTCAATTACATACTAAATAATAATAAGTAGACTTCAGTCAACAACACACATCAAAAGAAAAAAATACAGACTTATCTGAACTGTTCTCCCCCTTTGAGACAATATATGCCAAAAAGTTGAAATTATGAAGCGCCAGGGAAACGAAGAACTCGCTGCTTTAAATTACAAAGAGCATCAGCAGCTATTTGAATGATTCCTTCAATCAGTTCAATTTCAGCAAAAAGAGCTGCATACGAGTTAATTAAAACTGTCCCCGTGGCATCCGAGGGACCCGAAGTGATGTATGGCAAATCCACCACCCGTGGTTGCTGAAAGATCCTTGGAGATATATTCATTAACGTCACCAACTCAAGCATGCTTGACTCAATCCTGGGAACTTCATTGACATACAAAAACTGTGAGATCAAGCATGGAAAATATAACAGAGAATGTGCTTACTCTCAATAGCCAGCATTGCTTCAATAAGGAGACTACCAAGGTTGAATCTCACACCAGTACCAATCGCATAAATCAACTTGGCCTGTGCCAAGTAAATAGTAACAACATGTGTGCTAAGCATCCAATTGGTCACAATCAATTTAAAGAGCATAAAGTATTTTTGAGTCAGCATAGACGATCGAAGAACAGAACTTGATGGCCATGCAGTCAATTTACCACCAGTTAAGACCATAGCGATCAAGTCATTGGATACAGTCCACTCATCATCATAAAGCAAATCACCAATCAAGTTATCAAAGCCTAGAAACAAATTTAAACGAGTAGCATTAAAATGAACTACCCGACCTCATACATAAACAACTCCATAAGACACAGCATCCACATTCAGAATATCACAAGTTAAGTTGCAATAAAGTTCCTTTACCAGCTCGGAGTCATAATGCTTCGGGAGAAGTGAAGCTTGCAACAAAGTGCATTCCGATAGTATAGTATGCAATCTATGTTGTTGAAACTCATCCAAGTTGATTGGTCGATCAAAAACAAACCCAACATCCTTGAGGATAGTCCATTTCTGTCCTGCTGCGGAAGTTTAAAACTTGAATGAAATGGCATCATCCACTTTCAATCGGATAGAAGAATGATGGCGAGGTGGGCAAATGGTTTTGCGACATCACATCTTTGTTCGTTTCGGAGGAGTCATAGGAGGCGCAGGTGATAGAGCAAATGCTGTAAGAGTTGCTTCGAAATTCGTGTCAGATTTTTCAACTATAGATAAAATAACTTGTGTGACATCATAAAATAGATCTGTTTTATCCTGGACGGAGGTGATGTCAAGGATGTCAATAGGTGTTGCAGACGATGACCCTTCCCCACTGATTTTCTTCTCAGACGTCTAAGTGAACATCAATCTGCTTGAGCAACGAGTTGATGCTGCTGATTTCTTTTCTGACACCGAAAGAGACTAATTTTCCCTTATTCTTCCCCATAATTTCCAAGAATAACGAACAACCCAGTCAATCTCAACAAATCACCACAACACAGTATCGTAAAACTCAGTTAAAAGCTTACAGCAAAAAAAATCCAGTCAATCTTCACAGTAAGAAAATACGGAAATAAACAGAAATCTCATTGAAAATTCACCAAAATTTACAGCAGTACCAACTTGTAAATAACAACCAAAATCAATTTTAATTTAGTGGGTATCTCAAGCAAACTCAATCAAATTCTACAAATAGTCCAAATTAGAACCGAAAGGAGACAATTTCGTAAAATATGAGTCTTGAATAAAAAATCACAACATTCACAAAAATACCCAATCCATGGTTCACACGCATTGTCGTGAGTATTCTTAGAGCAATCTCAATCAAAACCCACTAAAATAACCAAAACTGAAACTTGAAAGAGTAGTACCGTGAGATGAGGTTCCACTGAAGAGATAGCTTTAAAAAGGCAAAAGGGCAGACGATGAGCAAATACAATCCACAAATATCCAATCTATGATTCAAACTCAATGTCATGAGTATTCGTAGAGCAATCCCAATCAAAACCCGCTAAAATAACCAAAACTGAAATTTAAAAAGGTAGTACCGTGAGATGAGGTTCCATAGTGGATTGTATTTGCTCATCGTCTGCCCTTTCGCCTTTTTAAAGCTAACTCTTCAGTGAAACCTCATCTCATGGTACTACTCTTTCAAGTTTTAGTTTTGGTTATTTTAGTAAGTTTTGATTGAGATTGCTCTAAGAATACCCACGACATTGAGTTTGAACCATGGATTGGGTATTTTTGTGAATGTTGTGATTTGCTATTCAAGACTCATATTTTACGAAATTGCCTCCTTTCGGTTCTAATTTGAACTATTTGCGAAATTTGATTGGGTTTATTTGAAATACCCATGAAATTGAAATTGATCTTGGTTGTTATCTGCAAGTTGGTACTGCTGTGAATTTTGTGAATTTCATATGAAAATTTCTGTTTGTTTCCGAATTTTCTTACTGTGAAGATTGGTTGGATTTTTTTTGCTGTAAGCTTTTAATTGGGTTTCACGATACTGTGTTTTGGTGATTTGTTGAGATTGATTAGGTTGTTGTTATTCTCGAAAAGTATGGGAAAGAATAAGAGAAAATCAGTCTTTTCAGTGTCGGAAAAGAAATCAGCAACATCATCGTTGCTCAAGCAGATTGATGCTCACTTCGGCATTTGGGAAGAAAATCAATGGGGAAGGGTCATCGTCTGCAGCATCTATTGACATCCCTGACACCACCTCCGTCCAGGATCAAGCAAATCTACTTTATGATGTCACACAAGTTATTTTATCCATGGTTGAAGAATCTGATACAGATTCCGAAACAACTCCTGCAGCATCTGATCCATCCCCTGCGCTTCCTACAGCTCCTCCGAAACGAACAAAGATTCGATGTCGCAAAATCATTCGCCCACCTCGCCATCATGCAACCAACGAGAGTTCCACTCCACACTTCAACATTACCCATCCAATTACTCACATGTCTAGCCATTATAATAATTCCAATATCAACATGATAATTATATCTTATATGCCCAATTAAAATGTGAAAATTAAATAAAAGATATATATATATATATATCCTAACAAAAATCAATAATTACACCAGCAATGCACAAGAAAGAGAACAAATTGTGTCGAAATTTATACAACCCAACTCCCTGTTAAACCAAATTCGCTTACTTTAGATGTTATCACTTGGCTACATGCTTCTAACATAAATCCACCCCAACTGAGAAACAAACAAAAAAGAAGGAAAAACATTGCCAGCACCTAGCCGCAGGATTTGAAATGATTGGAAAAATTGCAGAAGGAAAGCTTAGGTTGTTGTATGTTCGTGTTTTCCGGAATGTTGATTCCACAAAATAAACCAAATTGAAACGTATGATTGATCAAATAAATCCCACAAGCAACATCTCTGCTGGGTGACCAAATATAGCAGACAAGCAAAGAACAATAAGAAAGAATACATAAGCTTCAAATTGCGAAACACATAAAGCGACGATACAAGCATACCAGAGATATGTCGAGTGGAAAGGAAGGTAATAAGGTTACGATGTGTTTAGGGTTTATGGCTTACGAAAATCGAATTTAGGGTTTTAGATCAGTATTTAGTGAAAAGGGGAGGAGAAAAAGGTCAAAAGTCAAAACTACGAGTCTACTAGTCGGAAGATGTTGATAGTATCAAATGGGCCTAACGGGTTTTAGTGGACTTTGAGCCTATATAAGCCCAAGTAGTTAAATAACTGATTTTATTAAAAAATAGAAATATAATAATAGCTAAAAAATAAATAAGGCACTTAAATGAGAGAGTTGGCTCATTTTTTTATTTTAATTCTTATTTTTAAAATTAGATTATACAGGGAGACCCTTGAAATAATTGATAAGATTGCTCCATCATGACTATAAGTTCACGGTTTTAAGTAAAAAAAATCAGAAATAATCTTATTGTAAAATATAAAAAGGAATATTGCGTATATTAATTAGTCTCCCATCCTTAGGGTTTGTTTAGTTGGAGGTTTATTAATGGACTGTAATATTATTCCATCGTTTGGAAAAAAAGTTTATGATAAAATGAGAAGGAAAAGTAAGGTTTCATATTACATCTTATTTTATCCTAAACAGTGAAAATAAAAAACCTCCGATTTGAGAGGTTTAGAATAGAATGTAAAATGATAAAAAAACTTTACACTATATTATATTATAAATTCTTCATTCAAACAATATTTCACAATATTACATTATGAATTGTTTAATCCCTCTCAAACAACAATTTTCTAATATTACATCGATTTATATTTTATTCCATTATGAACCATTTTATTAAATTTTATTTCATTCAAAACTTTACATCCAACCAAACATAAGCTTACAAAATACAAAGCCTTGTACATCGAAATTTTCATATCATTATTTTTATAATTTTATTTAGATATATAATTTCTTCTTTATTCATTTATAATTTCAAAATAACATCTTATTAAGATTTAAAATTTTAGTCGATTATACCACAACGACGTTATTTTATTAAATCAATTCGAGATAATTCAACTTAATTCGGACTTAACTTGTTGATTTTAAATATGACTAATGCAGATTTATTTTGTTAACCCTAGACAATTAAAGTTGTGTGATAACAAAATAATATATAATTATAAGCAATAGTTTAAAACATATGAGAACTGAAATTTTTAAAAAAAATAAAAGAAACTTCCAACACATGGATTGTTCATACATTGATTATAAAGACTCGAGCTTTCTACCAAAACTTCCGTTCATTCAATATCCATCTCAAAAGTCTTGAACAGAAATGAGATGGAAATGATGAACTTTTACTAGTTAATCGACAAACAAGAGTGGCTTGTAAGATTCAAGTCTCCTGAGCCATAACAAGGTTTTCCAGCACCAACCTGGTGATCAGCGTACATTCACCAACTCAACATCAAACACGAGCCACGAATTTGGCGGTATCTTCTTACCAGCCCCTTCAGATCCATAGCTGCACAAGTTATGATGGAAGGAGGGGGATTACAACAGGTAATTCCAACTTGTACTAGAGATATTGAAATAAGGAGGTGATAAAAAGTATCACAAACGATTTTATGGAAGACGTGAGCAAGAAACAACAGCAATTGCTTACCCCATTGATGGTGGTATTGTCAACCTTCTTTTGTCCCCAACTCGCATGCCTACGAATGCAACGAGAACCAAAAGGAATTAGATTCAGAAAAGGCTCAATGCAATTGAAAAGAGATTCCAGTTGGTACGAGTAATCACCATTAACTCCAACATCCCATCCCTTTATAACTTGTCCTACACCTGCAATCCAAAAGAAAAAGAGTTACTGTAGTTAGAATCAGATTTCTATTCATCTGAACCATGGGATGAAGGATTCACTCTGTACCTAGACGGAACTTAAAAGGTGCTCTTTCCACATTGGAGTCAAATATTTGGCCATTCTTCTTTAGTTTGCCAATATACCGCACACTGACCTGAAAAACAAGCATAGTTCTTTTATTTCAAATGTTGGTCTATATACATTTAACAAATTACTGACACGGAAAATCCAAATGAATGTAGACTGGATTGAGGTGTATATCAAATGCTGATTAATTGCTATATGCTGTACTATGTAAAAATTTCAGAGAAATCCATATGTGATAATGAAACCATAGTCTGAAAGATTGCAGATTTAGTGGAAAGCAAGTTACCTGACTTCCTGGGGAAGCTCTCTTACCATTTGGCTTGCCCATTGCCAAATCCTCAATAATCAATCCATTTGCAAAAGATCTAACTTTGGAGGACTTGGCTGAAACCTTTTGATCTTCAGATTCTAAAGAAGAATTTGCCTTACCTCCAATAGCTGTTGCAGTTTGAACCTTGCTTGCCCGCTCTTCATCCTGGGCCTTCTTCTTCTTGTTTTTCTTCTTCTTTTTCTTATCAGAAGATTTTTCATCTTCATCAACATCAAGGGCACTGCACATAGATTTAGTAATAAGGTATGTAAGCCTATGCATGCACGCAAACAGAGGAATCATTGTGATCCTTGTTAGAAAATGGATCGACATGTGAGTTTGTTTGTTGGGTGCATACATGCATATGCACAAAATTGAACACAGCTTAGCTCACCTCTGACCATTTTCATTTCCATCTACAGCATCATGCTTATTCACCTCCCCAGGTTGGGTTTCACTATTTGGAAGCTCGTTAATTTTGTCATTATCATCCATTTCATAACTATTTGCTTCTTTGGCCTTCTCTTTTTGTTTCTTCTTCTTCTTCTTTTTCTTCCTAAGATCAGATTCACAAACCAAAGCAGCAAATTTGTACAAAAAAGAGAAAAGTTAGGCTGGCTTCCTAAATTGCAATTAGTGTCAACCATTGGGCACCACCAAATGCCCCCTAAACTAGCTTCCCTATCACCAAACAGAAATAAAAATAAATAAGCTAGTCTCACAGGAATTTACTACCTTACCTTTCTGTTTCAACATCTTGGTCAGCATTTTCAACCTTTCTTTTTCTGGCTGTAGCATCTTCAGTATCGTTGCTCACCTTTTTCTTGGATTCCTTGGCTGGTTTGGTACCTCTCTGTTCACCTTGTTCTGCTAGGGACTCCTGAATCATAGTTTCACTCTTTTGAGACATAGAAATTGGAAAGCCATACTCATCTTCGCTTTCCAAAACAGATGTATCATTGGGCCTCTTAACAACAATTTGCCTCTGGGAGTTATCCTGGTTCTCCAGGACACTTGAATCTTTTTGCTTGGAAAATTTAGATGGACCATTTGCATTTGCAAGTTTATCATCATCCGTTATCTCCTCAATCACAACTGAATTATGAGAAATTGTTAATGTGAAAAAATGCTTTTAGTCAATAGCATCATGAATATAAAATCAACATCTCCTTTCGGTGTGAACTAATAAGTATATGTCGCATCATATGATTTTGGTGAAAATATATATAAACAATGTGGGTATACAATCTTAAACAATTCTACTAGAATATGCATGATCCTTTATCTTCAGTTACCAAGCGTTGAAGAGAGAGTTAGTTTCCAGACGTTCTGTAATGTAATGAAATATTCATCTTTCTCCAATTTCTATACAGTTAAAAAAAGATAGGAGATAGGAGACCAAAGTCACCAACTTCTTTTATAAGAACATGACAAACAAATTTAGGAATACCTCTACTATTTGGAACAGGTGAGCATTGAAACATTTCAAGATCGTCGTCTTCGTCTTCATCATCATGAAGAATGAACTCATCACCATCATAGTCATCACCATAGTCATATTCACTGGATTCATCTGTTTCCGAGTCTGTCTCAGCAATATCCTCTCCAGACTCACTTAATTGTCGTAGTAAGAAGCAATTTTTATACAAAATCATGTAAATAGTTACATAATATCAGCAAGAACTACACGCATTTAATTCCAACGGAGCGAAAAGGTATGACAAACGAAATAAAATTATAATAGCAAAGATACGAATCATATTCATCTGGAAGATGATCTCCTTCATCAGACACAAAATAACCAGAGAGATGAATGCTCCGTGGACCGATCACAGAAAAAGCTACTAGCTCATCCTCAAATTCAAGATTCAAAGAGCAAGACTCAAGTCTATCAGGTAACAATGAGCATAGGAAAATCGGAGTCTTATGCCCGACAGAACACTGGAGTATGGTCCTATCTTTTGAGGAACCAAGACCTAAGGTCGCCTGAATTATTACAAAGTAAACATTCAGAAGCTCAAATAGCAAACGTAGAAATTGCCCAACTATTCAACCTCAATAACTATGAACTAGTGCAATTGAAAAGACGTACTTGAGTAACGTAAAGCCTTCCCTGTACATTGTCGGAATGAAAAGGGTGTGGCTTGCCCGGTTTAACCTCCATTCCTAACAGCAGGAAGCAACATTTCGCACTCAAATCAAATTATAAATTTCTAAACAGTCCAATGCAAATCCACAAAAAATGAAAAGGCATTGGTCACAGTACTTACCCCAAAACCCCATTTTCGCTCTCGTGTTAGAACTTGGAAAAAGATTAGCGTTTTGTTCCTAAAACCCTAGCTCAGTCTTTCTCTGTCACTCCAAAACCCTAATTCGCTTCACTTTTGGGAGATTGTCAACCGAGGGACAGAAAAACCCATGCTACCGATTGACACGTGGCAGTAAGAATGTTTGTTTGGGCCCAATGGGCCTATCTAGATAATTTTAGATGGGCTAATTAAGGATAATGAATTAAGGCCCAAATCTTGATTAGGATGGGACAACCAATTAATCGAATAATTAGGGATGACAACAACCAAACCGTCATTTTTTTTAATAATTTTTTAATTAAAATTTTAAAATAATATCTTTTTAATTAAGTCCGGGCTTAAATTACTTAAGGTTAGGCCTATCCAAGGCTCGATTCGTTGCTTAAAATAGTTAGACTTTAAGTCAACTTGGGCCCTGAGCTATAAGCCGGCCATCGAAAACACTTGAATTTTGTAGCTAAGAAGAAAGATATTACTTGCTAAGAGAGTCGAGGTACAGACTTGCTTAGTCTTATACTTTTCGTGCCCCTTGGCCAATTCAACTCCTCATACCCTATCGTTCCAAGTACTAACAGACTGTTTGGTTACTGTCTCCAATATGCAGAGACGGAACGAGACGGAAATTTGAAGACGGAACAGAACAGAAATTGGACACAATGAGCTGTTTGGTTGTGATGGACAGAACAGAAACAATTGTCTCCGTCTCAAGAACAGAAATGTGTTTGGTTGC
>JAOTAY010000006.1:36602289-36629455 GCA_025629805.1 Erythroxylum baracoense | reverse complement strand
GAGTTGCTACCGAATAAGGTTTGGGAAGCAATAACAGAATTAAGTTTGTTTTTCAAAAGCTTAACATCATCTGAAATCAAGTTGGCTGAAATGGAAAAATTAGAAAGGAAAATTCCAGTAATTTTGTGCAAGTTAGAAGGGATTTTTCCTCCAAGCTTCTTTGACTGTATAGAGCATCTATCTGTGCATTTAGCACAACTTATCCATTTTCACATATTCTGGATGAACTTATGAATGTTCAACAAGAAGAATGTTAACAGAGGAAGAAATTGAGGCTGCCTATGGTTACATTTTATTGAACTGTCAAGAGGTTCAATCTTTCGTGCAATAAGTTGAAATTAATTATTTAGGTTTTGAAATTTATTGTTATTCATACCTGAAATACATAATAATGTTTTTAGATTATACGAGGAATTGTTACGCGAGCTCATGCCCGTCAAAACACAGGATGATATCAATAAAGAAGTTGGAAGTACTTTCCTCGATGGTTTGAGCAATATGTAAGTTTTTACTTGCAAATATTGAAATGATTGAATTATATAAGATTGAAGTGTTCAAATGACATTATATTGTTTAATATGATATTTTCTTTTCTGTAGGCCTTAGAAAATCTAATAGAGAATAAGTTCATATGTGATCTTGCGAAGGGACCTTTGTGAATTGTTAAATCATATCTGGTGTATTTTGTTAATGGATAAAAATATCATATAAAATATCATGATCATATTATGACAACAATAAATAGTGGAGTTTGCATACATGGAGAATTGATGGATTACTATGGTAAAATTATTGAGATACTTGAAATTAAGTACCCTGTATTGCCAATAAAGCGAAGTGTGATATTCAAGTGTGACTGGTTTATTCTAACTCCAAATGTTGGTACAAAGTTCATAGTCGATACAATCTAGTTGAAATCAACAAGTGAAGAAGATTTCAACAATTTGAACCTTTCGTGTTGGCAATGCAAGCAATCCAGGTGTAATATATCCCTTTCCCCAGCTTAGGACAAGATAAGTCAGATTGGTTGGCCATTTGCAAAGTTAAACCTAGAGGTGTTTTTAAATCACATGGAAAAGGAGAATAGAGAATTGAAAGTGAAACGTTTCAAGAAGATGCTTATGAAATAAATGCATCTGTCGTATATTATGATAATGAACCTTTGAACGATCCATGTAATAAATATGTTGAAATTTTATCTGTAGAAAATGAGGAGGGCCAGAGATATGAAGAAGAGCCTGATTTTGATTCAAATTCTTCATAAAAAGAAGATGATTTTGATTGACAATTAAGTGATGATAGCGATTAATTTGTATTTGTAATTGAATATTATATTTAACAAATCAATTATTTCCTTTTCAATATATCGTATAAAATATTGAAATCAAACTATAATATTTCTAGAAAATTCAATCAAATATTAATTTTAGGTTGAAATATGCCACCAAAGAGAAGACATGATATGATGCGACCAGGATTCAGACCACAATTCGGAAGTACATATTGTACAGGTGAAGTATCTCATGGTGTAGCAGCTGAAACTAATCCACCTCCTCCCCTCCAACTACTACACTTGCAGATGAGGCATCACCTTCCGTACCTGCTGCTACACCATCCACCACCCCTATATCATTCACTACTCCTATACCAACAGAGATATCAGGGGTAAATAATGCAGATGAAGGAGGCGGCCGCTAGCCTAGAGCTGAGGGACCTGATGGAAGAACTTACATCACAATTGTCAATAATATATAAGTGAAAATACATGAAACACTATATATTTATAATTAAGTTATAGGTTTAAATTTTAAAAATGGTATAAAATTATTTGTTTTTATAATATGTTGATTCTATCTGGACCGTGCTCAAGAAGCATGACATCCTAATTTAATGAGAAGATTGATCTTGAGGGTGATGTATGGAAGAATAACTCTCAGGCTATAAAGGAATTTTACTATCAAGAGTTTGAGGTACAACAAATATTATTATTTTCTTTTCAATTAATTTTTATACATTAATTAGATAAATATTATTACGTTATAAGTATTTATCGAATGTTTTTCCTTTTGCTTCAAAAAGAATTTTTTTGAGATTCTGAATTTGACGTGATCATTTATAAAGTATGGGAGAGACGAGCACGTACATGTTATCGGGACTTTGTTGTTGTGATACACAAGACCAGTGTATGACTGCCTTATATTTCTGAACAGATATGGAGTCGTTGGCAGCAATATTGGACATCACCTGAGGCAATGTCCATTTTAAAGTGTAATTCTACCAACAAACATGGAGGACCGGGGGGATAGAGTCTTCCAGTACATACGAGAGGATCTATTACCCACCACGAGCACGTAGAGAGACTTATAAGTATCTACACTTTACATTTATATTCTGATTTCTTTACTTTGCTGTATTTCAATTGAATTTGATGTGTAAATTTTGGAATGAAAATATGTGTATTATGGAGAATGATAATGTTATAAATGTCTGGTGCCATATATGGTTGTGTTGTTGAGTTATGTTTTTTGTTCAAAAAAGGGTAAATATCATAAAAATAGAGAAATTTTTGTCAAAATTTTTGTAAATTGTAGTTCACTTATAACATTTTATTCCGATGTAGGAAAAGTCTATGGGTAGGAAGCCTACATCCCGTTAGCTCTTTTTTCACACTCACATTAAGAAGCATGACGGTGTGATCTTCATCAACACCAGATGTACAGAACTAAATGTATGTGAAAATTTTGCTTTACTATTAATGCTTAATAATTATCACTTATTAATATAAACATTGCCTTCTGATATGATCAAATATAAGAAAACATTCAACGATAGTCTGAAAATGTTGATGAGGGTCAAACTTATCTTCATGCAGTGGGTGGTAGGGACCGTCGTGGAAGGATCTTCGGCTTAGATTCATTTGCGAACACATATTATTCATAATCCTTCATATCTAATACAACAACATCTAGTAGACGGTCCACATCTAATCAAGTTTATGAGCTTCGGAGCACAGTACAGGCACTGGCAACTCAGTTGCAATAGAGAATGGAGTACTTGGCTCAGTTTCATAATGAAATGGATGAGTTGAAGGGGAAGGGCAGCACCTCATCGCAACATTCGGAACATCTGCATTCACCAAAAGAGTAGCATAATTGTAGTTATTTTGTATAAGTTAAATACTTATTGTTGTAGATAATAATTTTTATTATCAATTAAGATAATTTTTACTTTATATTATTAATCATTTTTCTATTTTAACAAATTAAATGTAGAAACAAATAAAAATATTATCAATAAATAACTGATAACTGTATAAATTATACATCAATTATATATTATCAAATAAAATTAAATGCAGGGAAAATTTAAAAAAACAATATCAGTAAATTTACCTATAGAAAAACAAAATCTGTCAGTAAAATGCATTGAATATACCGATGGACAACAAAACTCTATCGGCAAAATGCAGTAAATTTACCGACGAACTATCAATATCCGTCGGTAAAGTTAGTCATGAATTCACTGACGAATTTTGGTATCCGTAGGTAAGTTTGTCGACAGAAATGACTTGTCTGTTACTAAATTTACAGACAGCGCAGAAATTACCGTCGCTAAATATAGCGACTGAATAAAGCTGGCCATCGGTAAATTTGCAACAAAAAATTTGTACTCCATCGCCAATTATTACTTGCAGTCGTTTCTCTAAAGACTTATTCCGTCGATAAATTTCATCGCTAACTGAGCTTATCGACAAAAAACTTTCATATTCTGTCAATAATTTCCGTCGTTAAACCCCTTTTTTTTTGTAGTGCTTGCAAGTTTTGACCTCAATGCAAATTCTAGCATAGCCTATCCTAATGTCCCCTTTTCTTCTTTCTCTTTTTATTCATTAAATATCATATTATTATAAACCTTTTTGCATAATATCTAATTGTTTTTAAAATAACTATTTATAAAATAAAGTTGTTCATGTATTGAAACAAAATGATTAAAACATGTTCATTTATTAACTTTTAATTATTGCAATTTTTGATTAAAAATAAATTATCATGATTTTAAAATATTATTATAAATACCATTGATACTTATCAACACTTAATATTAGTTACAGCTTTTTTATTATTCAATGCTACAAGTTCAAGAATTATTAATTGTTGTTATTTAATGAATCTTAAGTATTGAAAAAAATTGTGGGTCACTGCATTAATAATATGTAGTATAATTTCAATAATTCTCACAATTACAAAGTAGGTAAAATCAATTTTAGTTTCATATGATAAAGAACTTATAATTCAAATAATTTATATAGGAAGAGACAATGATTCTTATTGGATTATGTTTTTCCTTTATATGAATAAAAATGTTCTTTTAATGATATGTTTAGCACAATGAAAAATTTGGTACAATTTTATTAATTCTTTACATTGACATTAAGTTGAGTTAAAATCATTAGACATATCATATCCTTTTTTGGCTAGGTGTTCAATTAAGAATTAAAAACTTTTTTATTATAATTCAAATTACTACAAAAGTTAAGACATTTAGTAACAACTTTTTTAATGACTAATTATCATTTCGTCACAGATATGAGATTTTTTGTGACAAATCAATGTATTGGCACTATTGTTTGGATTAACTGTAGTGATTCATATTTTTCTCACTAATTCGATGACAATTGTGACAATTTAGTATTTTTCATAATTAAATTGTCACTATTAATATATTAATAGTGTCAAAATTTCTATTATTATTAAGTTTTGTCACTAAAAGCATATGCAATTTGGCGTCAAAGTAATTTTTGCGGGAATGAATTGTAATTGTGATAAACTATATGTTGGTCACTAATATTTTCTATTTGTTGTGACAACACATAGTTGAGTAACTAATATTTTTCTCTTACTGTGATGATGTTTTACATTTTGTGAGAAAAATTTTTCAATAAAAATTCAATTGGTTAGTGTTTACTTAATATTGTCACAAAAAAGGAACTATCATTATGGTCACTACTATTCGTAATTTTTGTGACAAGAAATTTTATTGTTACTTGATCGTCAACTTTTTATTGTAAAGGTTATTGTCAATATAAACGTAACAAATTAATGATAATTATTTCTTGTTATAATAACATATTAAAACTAACCACTCAATGATTAATTTTGTCATTAATGTAAGAATTTTAAGAACTAGAAACTACTTGTCACAGTTTTTTATTTAATATTATTATTTGCAAACAAATTTAAATATTTTCTTATAAAATATTCAAACTACATATATTGATAATCCAAGAATAATATTTTACATATCAATAGATATTTGCTAAACATAACTTTGAAATTTCATCAAAATAAAAATCAATATAATAAATGGTTAAATATAATAAAATTTTGTTCCAAAATATTAAGCAAACTCTTAACCTATTAATAGATTTAATCTAAGTTAATTAGTTTTGGATTCATTTTTTTATTTTTTAGTTTTGAGCTATTAATCAATTTAAAGTTTGAATATATCAAATGAAAATGATATGATATCATTTTCAAAATTTATATAAAAAATAAGTAAATTTAACCTTGACTTGATCAGATTTTAGACTATCTAAATTTAATCAAATTTGAAATCGAGCTCAAATTAAATACTTCAAATCCCATCAAATTTTTGATCGAACCCAGATTCGATTAATTATTTTCATGCCAATTTTAGAGTAGAAACTCTAGTCTGATCCGTTCCATTGCGAAGCCTATAAACACCATCATCTTGGGCTTTCTTGCCCAATCCTAGCACTAGCTTAGGAGCATCTCCTGCTTCTTCAACAATACTTGAGTGTGTTTGTAAGTTTAGGTAATGCTTCTGTTTCCTCTCGTATGTGTTTGTAAGTTTAGTAGCTAAACTTATTTTATTGATACTCTTGTGATATTGGATTTGGCTTTGTTTAGTTGAGGAGTTGAGGATGAAATAGAATGGAATGTAATATACTTTTATCGCTTGAAAGGAAGTTTTATAATAGAATGAAATGGAATGGGATGAAAATAGAGGGTTTCATGTTACGTTCTATTTCATCCTAAACAGTGAAAATAATAAACCTACGATTTGGAGGGTTTAGGATATAACGTAAACTAATAAATATAAACTACCTAATATACTCTCAATAACTTTTTGTAATACTACATGTGACCAAGTCACAATATTATATTAAATCGAATTAATATATTAGATAGAATAGAATAATATTTAGCATAATAAATTTTATTAAATAATTAATAATATTATTGTTATATTATTAATAATAAATTGTATATAATTAATAACAAAATAAAAAAAATTTAATTAATTAAAATAAAAATACATAAAAATTATTCTTTAATTGTTTATATATATTTTTATATAAATAAAAATAAAAATAAATTATTTTTAAATACAAATTCGAATAAAATAAAATTTATTAAATTAAATAATTAATAATACTATTTTTATATAATTAATAATAAATTGTATATAATTAATAATAAAATAAAATTAATAAAATTTTATTAATAAAAAATAGAAAATGTATTAAAAAATTATTCTTTAATTGTTTGCATATATTTTTATATAAATAAAAATAAATAAATTATTTTTATATATAAATCACATAGAATAGAATATAATAAAATTTAATTAATAATACTATTTTTACATAATTAATAATAAATTGTATATAATTAATAATAAAATAAAAATAAATAAAATTTTTATTAATGAAAAATAGAAAATATATAAAAATTTATTCTTTAATTATTTGTATATATTTCTATATAAATAAAACTATAAATAAATTATTTTAAAATATAAATCACATATAACAAAATAAAATAAAATATATTAAATAATTAATAATAATATTTTTATATAATTAGTAATAAATTGTATAATTAATAATAAAATAACAAAACTTTTATTATTTTAAAATATAAAATATATTTAAAAATTATTTATCACAGTTGTGACTTGAACCGTAACTTTTTAATTGGACATGATATCTGTTTTTAAATCATAACGTTAAACTTCCTGTAACAACCATTTTAATATCAGGAGTATAATAGTCATTTATTATACATTTCATTCCATTTCATCCATTTTTTAAACAATATTTTACTGCATTACATTATGAACCCTTCAATCCCTTCGAAACAACTTTTCATTATATTACATTTTATTCCATTATAAACTGTTCCAATCCATTACATTAATTAACGTTCAACCAAATAAACCCTTAGCGATTATAGGGCATATGTATAATAGACTAAAAGCGTATTTTGAAGTTCAACTTGAACTTGAACTTTAAATTTAACTTTAACTTTAACTTTAGCTTTAACATTTTAAAATGTTCAAATTGAATTATAATATTTTCAAAATGTTCATAACAAATTCTAAATGTACAGAAAAATTGACAACACTAACTTTCTGTAAATTAAATGTCATGTCAATATGACATTTTTTATATTTTTAAAAAATAGAAATTAGATTTCATTATCATATAATAATTCTTTTTAAAAATTTTCAAAAAAAATGAATCCCATTACCGTTATACTACTCACTTACCATATGGTGCTAGAGTCTATTTTTTATTTAAAAGTAAAATATAATATTATGTCAATATTGATTGATATGACATTAAATTTGAGAGAAAGTTAATTATGTTAAATTTTCTATCTACTTAAGGTTTGTTTTGAATATTTTTAAAATATTTATATTTAATTTGAAAGCTTAGAAATATTAAGAAATATTTTATAATAAACGATGAGGTTTAAGATAAATTTTTAATAATTTATTATCTATCATCTATACATAGAAATGACAATCGATCGAGTTAAGCCCGTACTTGATCTCCTGCCATTGAGCCAGGGCTAGGGTCAAACCCGGGGCTCGATCGAACTCGAGACAACAAGCCTGAGCCCAAACCCTATAGGGTTTGGAGTAGCCCAACTTAGCCCAACCAAAACTTTTTTAAAAAAAATTAAAAATGAGAAGCCTCAACCCAGTTGCCATGTGTGCAGGCATTGGACTCATTTGCCATCCCTGTCTACGCATGGATTTACTTTGGTGGAAGGGGCAATTCCCTCCTCGTGGTACTATCCGTACCTTAGAAGAGTTACCAGAAAGAACATGTCAAGGATTCATTGAAACAGATTGCTTGATTTTAAGAATAATAATAATAATATATTTGTTAAGAATCTGTAAACCATGTTCATCACATCTAATCACCAACCAAATCATGTGAAGAACAACTCTGCCCAACCTTCGATACGTTTATACACATGCCATGAGACCACAAACACGTACGTGTTATTATTGCTTCTGCAGTCAAGATACTCCCCCAATAATTTCAACTTTTATTCTGTTTAAGCATTGTCCTTAATCCATGCACACATGTACTCTGCAACGACTCGTCGCCATTACAGCAGAATCTTCTGACCCATAACCTGTTCTTCCTCAGACTCCTATTTCCCATCATTTTCTGATCTGACCCCCCACGTTCTGTTTATATTTTTACCAGTTTTCCTTTCTTGTTGTCTAATAATGTCCACCAAGCCATTAAAGTAGGTTGATGAATAGTTGAGAAAAATTCAAGAATAAGACCATGTTGGACATTATATTACAAGTGTAATCACAGCAATCGCATCATCTTTCTCTTCAGGATCAGACCAATGGGGCCTCTTTAATGCAGAAGAGACCAGGAGACAGGAAATTATATATATATGGCGTTGGCTATTGTTGGTGAAGGAAACAGGCTGATTTGGATCTAGATCTGTGGTTGGCTTTTCAGAGGCAAAAACAAGATCATCCCTTTGTCAAAGTGTGGATGTTCATTAAAAATTCTGCAAGTTGGTAAGCAATTTCTGTAGATTCCCCATGCTTGGTCTCTTCTATTTTGCCTGAAAATGAAACCCTTTTTGTTCTAAACTTCAGAAATTGATAGTCCTCCATTTCACTGTTCATGAACTGTTGTGCGATGGACAATGTACTGAGAGTAACAGCAGGACAAGGACTGAACGCTGCACTGATAGGAAAAAAAGACAAAAACTGAAAAGATCTTAGCTTGGGGAATGTATGCTTAGAATGAAGCACACAAGTCTTAATTTGATCTTCTGGCCCCTTCACAGAATACATTGAACCAGTCAGGAGTCTCATGGCAGGATCGAGGTGCGTCCACTTCAGGAACCTGTTATGGTTATAGCCAAAACAGCTCATTATCCTACAATTGAGTGAAAGTCAGGTTCATATTACTGCAAGAAGTCAGAAATTAAAGATCATATTGGCTTTTTGCATCTATTCAGTACAGTCTGTTGGCTTCCTGACAGGACTAATAAACATTGGAAACTTATTTGATTATCTCCAAGAAATGTCAGGAGGACCAAATACAGTGCCGCAGTTTCCTATAGTACCAAGAGTGATGATTTCTAATGTCTCTCCATTTAAGGACATTACAGCTAATCGAAAATTTATCTGAAACACGGTTGAATTGAGCCCTGAAATATCGTGCTACTTGTGATTAAGAGAAGACTTATAATAACTAATTACAGGTTTTAAATACTATCAAAGGCGGTGTCCTGGAAGCTCGTGCAGGATTTTTCTATGCTATTAGAATGTTAAAATGGACACTGTTGGTACTTTAATTAATCCACTTGTGGCTGATTATGATTGAAAATTCGTACTAAGCCAAGTTTAGGAACTAAGAAAATGTATAAATGATTACTGTGAAACAAGAGCCTGACCCAGTTGGTATTATTTTGTATTAGCTGTACAGATAGTCCCTTGACAAGCCTCCTCTTTTGCTCCTATATAAGGCCATCAGGCCAGATCAGGAAACCCATCAGCTCGACAAAGTTCATCTTCAAAAACCTCCTAGTCCTATACAATCAAAAATCAAACTATTAAAGAGAAAAACATGGCTTGCTGGTCTGCTGAGAATGCGACAAATGCCTACCTCAAAACATTGAAAATGGTAAGGATTGATTTTTCAAATTCAGATAACTCAAAACTGCTGAGAGTGCTTCTGCAGTGTTCTTTTAAATTCTTGTTCTAAATGACTAAAGTTTAAATGATATGTGCAGGGTCAAAAGGCTAAAGAACCAGATGTAGCTGAGTTCATATCAGCTTTGGCAGCTGGAAACAATGCACAGTTGATGGTTGTAGCAAGTGCAAGTGCTGCTGACTCCACCACACTAGCCCTTGTAGCGGCAGCCCATCAAACTGGAGGCCGTGTCGTGTGTATCCTTCGTGGTCACAATGAATTGTTCTTATCACAAAAAGCTCTTGGTCCTGATGCCTGTCACATTGAGTTTGTTGTTGGTGAAGCTCAAAATCTACTGTCAACCTGCTACAGTGAAGCAGATTTTGCGCTGATTGATTGTAAACTTGAAAACCATGAATGTGTTCTGAAGGCAGTGCAAGCAAGCAGAAAACAGAACTGTTCTGTTGTTGTTGGGTATAACGCATTCAGCAAAGGATCGTGGAGGTCCAGTGGGTCGAAAACGCAGCTGTTGCCTATAGGAGAAGGCTTAATGGTTACTAGAATTGCGCCAAATACTAAGATGGGCAGTGGATGTAGTAATGGCAGGAGGAGTCACTGGGTTGTTAAGGTAGACAAATGCACAGGTGAAGAGCATGTGTTCAGGGTCAGGATCCCAGAAGGAAAGCAAATACTAGCTTAAGTTTCTACTCGTAATTCCTGGGTTGGATAGCACTGGAAGAGATTTCTATCAGTATCCTCCATTTTTCTCACCAGCCAAAGGGAGCATAAGGATTCTTCAGCTCCAATCTAGATTATGGAGACCTGAATCTTTAGCAAGCAACAAATTCAAGTGTAAATAGTAATATGTACAAATAAATTTATCTTTAATGCTTATTTAACATTTAGAGAAGTATTTATATGATCATGAATGTTGTTATGTTTTCATAAGATGGCATATCGATTTTCTTTTAAGTAATCTGCACATGATGGTCTAAACTGAATTGTGTACCATGCTCGATGGCCATGGTTAGATAGTGTTCCTTATCCATTCAACCTGGTAATAGTCCTTTCAGATTATTCATGGTCACTTTCTGATTTATTCTGTAGAAGTTTTCCTTTTGTTTTGTTGGCGTGATGAATTTTGCGTGAAACATGTTGTTATTATGGTGGAGTGAGCATAGCAAATTACCAACAGCTTGTAGATGTAGCATTTGGTAATGTCAGTGCAATGAACAACAGGTTAAAGACTGTGTCATCTAGGTCACATAAATCTAATTTATGGTATTATGCGTTCTTGCCTAGAGTTGTATAACAAGTTCTCTATACTAGAAACTGACAGATGTTGCTAATGGGGGGCAGAAGCCATAAGATGACGAACAATGAACAATCCTTGATCAATTTGTTACGAGTGACAGAAGGAAAAAGGTTAATCCGCTTCTGTTGATGGAGGACCGTCAGATTCTGTCACAGATATAAATCTATATGACGAGCATACAAAAGAAACTTTCCCCAAAATTCCATCACCAACGAATGTTCAATAACATTCACAAGGAAGCATCAGTCCTCAGCAAGAGGACATTACATAGGAGAACTACGTGCTTTAAAGTACAGTAAGAAGTTAAGGTTACATTCATTCCAATGTTACAGTTAAACTGTTTGAAAATTGCCAAGAAAATGGCTGCTGCTAACAGCATCTGCCTGAATTAGAGACAGCTACTACAGTTACCTAGCTCTTGAATAACTGATTCCATTGATGGTCTTTCAATAGGAGACTCATGAGTGCAAAGCCAAGCGATTCTCGCAAGCTTAACAGCTTCATACTCGAAGAACCTACCATGGAGATTGGGATCGATATAATCTTGGAATCTACATGCCCCTGTTCCAAGATGAACCAACTTAGAGACATCTCGTTTTCCAGAGAGAACTTGGAAAACAATCACGCCAAAGGCATGTACATCAGTCTTATCCGTGAATCGACCAGTGGATGCATACTCAGGTGCTAGGTAGCCCATTGCAGCACTGGCCTTGACTGCTGAGAACACAATGTCATTGGTAAGAAGATTCTGCAATCCAGAATCTGCTAGCAATGGATTGCATCGCTGGTCAATCAGCACCTTTTCAGCAGTAATATTTTGGTGAATTAGAGCGGGTTTATTGACTTTGTATCCATGTAGATACGCAATACCTGCCCAAAGAACAAAGCTTCATAAGAGAAGACTAACACTACACTCTTACATACAATGGAGTTATATCCCATTTGAGAAGTACATAGAGACTTAGAGCAGGAAGAGTTTAAATTGGTTAGAGTTGAAACAATGATCAAACTGAATTGGTTGTAGTTCTATTACCATATCCATCATTAATGATCGAATCAAAGCATCAATGTGGAGATAAAGCTATTCAAGGATGGTGCATAAAATCCAGTATCAGGAGCCAAAGAGTGAAATAGAATATAATATTAGAACTTACAAAATTGAATACGCTCCTTATTGAACTCTAGTTAACTTGGTTATAGAATGTGTTAATTGTCTTGAGAAACATAAATGTAAAGTTTTGCCAAATATGAACAATATTATTTCAGCACATTTTCACATATATAACATGCAAACACTAAAGAACTTCAACCAGAATTATAGCAATCTTTGGTATATAAACTGTAAGGTCATACTGACCTTTAGCAATGCCCTTGACAATAGAAACTCTAATGGACCATTCAAGCACATGGCCATCACCATCCTTCACATCAAGACGCTGGAACAAGTTACCATTGGGTACAAAATCATAAATGAGAAAGCATTCCCGTCGACCACTTGAACAACAAAATCCTCTCAATCTTACTAAATTGTCATGCCTCAAAGTGGTCAAAATGTTCAATCCCTTTAAGAACTCAGCCTCCTCTGACTTGCAGCTAGTTTTACTGATGCTCTTGATAGCAACAGTTGATCCATCTCTTAGAATTCCTCTATATGTAGCAGAGAAGTTGCTTTTTCCCAACAAATTCGGCTCCGAGAAGTACTGTGTGGCAGTCTCAACCTCTTCCAGATTGAACGTAAAGTTCTGAAGGATGCCTTGCCCACACCCGTTTAAGTTCCTACCATCAGCCAAAGGGTCCCAGCCTTTGGGATACTCAAGGCTGATCAGAGGAGATCCCTTCTTCTGGTAACCCCCCTTTGCATGATCAGCACCCAAATGAATTTCGGAAACTTCAAGTGCGCTAGCAAGCTTTTGCTTTCTTCGACGATATTGCGTAAATATTAGAATTCCTATGGTTGACAATGCAATAGATAGTATAATCATGCCAACTATAACTGAAGATTGGCGGGATTTTGATGGATTAAAGCAGCTAGTTTGATTACAATGCAATCTCAAATCCGCTGTTTCAGGAATCTCTCTTGTGGGCAGACCAGATGAACCTGCCCCATAGGCTTCAGGTCTGCTTGGATGAAGATCTGAGGCATTGCAAGCTTTCAAAGATTTGAATCCAGCCCCACATAGTCCAAAGTTGTTTCCATAGAAGAATCCTTCGTTCAGTCTCTTAAGAGCTATATCAACCAACCATAAAAGGGGGGGGAAAAAGTTAGATCTAGTCAATCTAGCAATTGAGAAAGACCAATATCCATGAAAACTTAGAACAAAGTAGAATATACTAGTAAAATTTCATACCTAGTGGCACATTGCCTGATAGCGAGTTGTTTCGGAGGTCTAGGACTTCAAGGATAGGAGCATCGGCTAATTTTGTGGGAATTGAACCAAAGAAGTTATTAAAACTCAAATCTAGCCTCATAAGCATGCCTAAATCCCCTAAACTCGCGGGAATGGCACCAGTGAGACGATTGGATTGGAGAGCAAGTACACTAAGCTTCTTTAAAGAGCTCAGCTGAGTGGGAATACTACCTGTTAGCTGATTATAGCAGAGCTGCAAAACTAAAACAGTAGATAACAAAACCAGATTAGAAAGATGCAACCAAAGACAAAGATCAGAAATACACAAAATCGCTACTATTCAGCAAGTCTTAGGCCTTTCAGTAAAATCCAATATGACCAAAGCTGCACAAACCAAGATATTGAGATGATAAAGAAGCAAAGATCTGTCACTGGCTTAGTCAAGCAGTGCAAGGACCTAAAAATCCTATCTTCCACTTCATCTTGATTCTTGACTAATATTGCGAGAATGGCTCAAAGATCTTTTTTAGTTCATAGGTAACAAACCATAGGAAACGTCACAAAAACACAAAAGTTACACCTAAATGCTTCAAACTTTTTACCAAATATCTTATGAACAATGCCACAGAAGCAGGAACTCAATGAACAAATACTAAATTTTCCTATCAAACCCCATGAACCTGAGAGTGAAATTACTAAATGTATGCCAAAGGTGCGAAACAAAAAGCTTCCAAATTTTCACAGAAACTACAAGCAATCTTGATAATATTCGCTTCCTTTTAGAAAATAAGCAACTAACCTTGCAGATTGTCCATGTTTCCTATTTCAGTTGGTATCTCGCCAGAGAGGTTATTCATGTTCAAATATAAATCATTAAGCTCAGTCAAGTTGGAGATTTCAACGGGTATTTCTCCATTCAAAGAGTTATAATGCAAGTACAAGCCTGTCAAATGCTTCAACCCAGCAATGGCAGGAGAGACCTTCCCACGAAGCCCTTTTCCTTGCAGGGAAATATTAGCAATTTGACCCTTCTCGTTGCAGAAAATACCCACAAACGTACCATCACAACGGCTCCCATTAATGACCCATGAAGAGAGGTACTTGTCGTCTGGGTCTAAACCAGCTTTCAAGTCCAGGAGTGCTCTTAGCTCATCGCTTGCAGATACACAACTTTGATTCGTGAAGAAAACAAGTACAGTCACGAGAAGAACTTCAAAACCCATGTCAGATTTCAGTTCAAAATAGTCGATGAAAATATCTCTCAGTACAACAGTTGCTCTCTTGTTTAAAATTCTCTATCTTTCTCGCCACCTGCTTCTGCTTTTGTCAATTTTCACTTGCAAGCAAGAGGTAGCTTTTTTTCTCTCTCACCTCTCAATCTAAGCTTTGCTAACCATCAGCAATCTTTCTCATGGCTATTGGGTAAAAAGGAGATGTGACCAGGAAGAAGACAACAAAGTTGGCAGAACCATCCACGCTTATTTAGTGGAATGGCGTTGGGACAGTACTGCATTGGAAAACTCAAAAACATGAAAACACAAACTGAAAGACAAGTATTTTCGATTGTTTATTGTTGTCCACATGATTTTATGACATTCTTCGACCAGCATGTGATGTGCACTTACGTCCAAGAAGCTCAGTTGCACGTTAACGTTTTGGCTTTTAAGTTTGGTTGGTAGAGTACAGCGACCATGATTGCTGACCTTCGATGCCATTGAAGACTGAAGTAGGCGCTTCAAGGGTACTTTAGTCTTCCTGCATTTCCCAAAAGTAACTATTTTCTGAAAAACTATCAAACATTTACTCTTTTTAAAAAAGTACATTCTTTTTTATTATACATTTTTTAATTTTAATAAAATAATATTAATAATTTTCTTCAAAAAATTGTCTACGAGACAAAATAATGTTTTTGAGTAATCAAAGCAACGAATTTTGGTAATAAATTTGACAATTATACTCTACTTGCAAGTTTAAATTTTTATTTAAATTCATAATATTTTTATATTCTTTTTTATTTTAATAAAATAAAAAATATTCTAAATTTTTATTTAAATTTATAATATCTTTAGACTCTTGGTTATTTTAATAAAATAAATATATCATTCAAATATAATATTAAAATCATATTTATATTTATTTATCTTCGGATAATATAACTTTTTTTTGTTACTAGTAGATTACATATAACAATAACAATAACAATGATCGTAAAAATCTTGAAATTGTTACTTAAATTTAGGATTATTGGATTGAATAATATAATTTTAAATTATTAATAAAAATATTTAAATTTTTTAAAAAGAATGACTAAGTGAACTAAATTTTTTATGGTATAAATTTTATTAATTTAATTATCGTATTATTCAATTGTTATATTCTTTTACTCAAAAAAATGGCGTAATATTAAAAATTTTAAATTTGAACACGATATCATTTTATAATTATAAATGAATACAAATGTTAATTCGCCCTTAGGGGTGGTCGAGTTAGTATAGTGAAAGGTACGAGGTCAAAAAGTCCTGTGTTCGAATCCTCTTACTTAGGTTCTCTCAATCGAACCTGTTATACAGAACTTTCCTAGTGCGAAATATCAGGTTGACGTTATTTGCAGGCTATTGCGTCAATTCGTAAGTTTACCCGGTGTGTATCTAAAAAATAATAACTACGGGTTCCTCCGTTTCAAAAAAAAAAAGTTAATCCAATTCTATTTATGCTCTATGTTGTATTTATATATCTAATTGACTAATCTCAATTTCATAGATTTAATTTATAAAATCAAGATTTAATTACTAAACCTTCAATTAGTTCTCAATAAACCCAATTAATGATAGATGAAAATGAAACTAGTTCAATCTCAAACTTAACATTTTGGTTTGACTTTTTATTTGACTTAAATTTAAAAAGCTACTATAATATTTCAATTTTTTCTTATATTATTATTTTTTATTGGACAGATGGAAACTAAACTGATTGGTTACCTTTGCCACGTGGTAACTTAAGAGTTGTCAGTTCTGGTATCCACTGCTCACTCTCCACGTGGCAATACAAATTCAAATTTCAAAAACCGGCAGGAACAGCATGCGTTGCGCACATCGAACGAAGCTGTACAAGACCGTTTAAACGTAACAGTAGGAATGTCAAAGTCGACCCGGCTCGGCCAATTTTTAGCCCAAATTAGCAAGTTTATAAGCTAGCTACGGGTCAATCATAAGTGGGCTGTCGATCGGCCGATCCCATCTGTAGCCTAACAATTACTTCTAAAATAACGTTATTTTGAAAGTTTTTTATTTAAAAAATCAAAGGATTGATCAGGTAGACCTGTTAGTGGCCTATCGAGCCATAACTCGGTTTACAGGCTGACTCATCCTGACCCATTGACATCCCTACGTAAAAGTGAAAGACATGATTTTTTAAAAAAACATATTTTTAAATAACTCAAAAAAATTACTGAAATTTTTTAAGTAAAATACTTATGATATAAATAATACTTATCGACCAAATAAATATTAATAATAAGGCAATTTATCTCAATTTTTAAATCTTATAAAAATAGATTAAATCTAATTCAAATTAATAATTTAAAATTATTATAATAAATGAATGGTTTAATTAAATTTCATTAATTTGAATAGAATTTAAAATTTAAATTAAGTAATTGATTTAATATAATTTTAATAAAAAAATTTAGACCTCTTTAAATCTCACATTTAACGAAACTTTTATTAAAATATTATTATTATTGTTATTATTTTTATTATTATTTGAACTTTTTAATAAAGAACGCCGTTTCAACTAATTAAGTAAAATTGCTTTATTGTTGAATTTATATTTATTATTTTATTTAAAAAATAATATCATTTTTAAGTAAACAAATTAAAATGAAACGGAATGTAAAACTCAAATATAAGTTGTAATTTTATTTGAATTAAAAAATATAAATCATAATTAAAATTATAATTACAACAGATTTTATTAACTTTTTGATTAATTTGTCTTTCTGAAGTTTTTAGAATTTAAAGATAATTAATTACTTTTATGTATTTAATAATTTATATTAAATCTTCTGTTGTAATTTCAATTCTATTATAAATATATAAATAAATTTTAATAAATTTTAGGTTGAGGTATCACACGGGCTTATCCGCATCCTGCTGGTCCTACCCTTCCATGCTTATGTCCCTTTGTTTCAATTCCTAAGCAGCTTTTTGGCTTCTTCCTTTTTAGCTGCACCTTTAGTGCCTGAAGCACAAGAGAATATCTCAAAAGACGTGGACACCACACTACTATCTGTGCATTCCAAGTGGAAAACTGCCAATAACTCAACTGTATAAGAACGTTATCTCCTCCAAGAGTGATTTCTAAACCAGTTTTCAAAATTAAAAGTAATTGACGATAGTAAAAGGGTCTTTCTGTTAATTAAAGGTAAAATTGTATATTATTAAACCTTTCTAAGTTCTGCATATAGAAATGTCAAAAAGGGCTTGTCTTAATTTTAGCCTAAGTTAACCGCGCTATGGATGGATCATGGGTTGAAGTTGGGCAAGTTACAAGTAGGCTTGGTCTGACTTGTGGCTTGATTATTTTGTCAAAAACAACGTCGTTTTGAAAGTTTTTTTATAAAAAAAATCCAACCTACTCGTGACCTAGCCTATGGTCAGCTCGTATTCAAGTCATGCTGACCCATCCTAGTCTATCGGATCTGAGTCTGTCCCAGCCCATTAATTGTTATTAGTAATAATAAAAGGGCTCAAATTGGTCCCATTATACACTAAAATCAACCAATTATGTTTAAACGGATTAAAGTCTTTGTATTCAAATTTCACAATTCCGTTTAATTTCACTTCTATATTTTGTTTTAATTTTTAATTTTTAATTTCATTTTAAGTAAAAATAAAAACATGCTTTTGATGTTTCATTTTTATTACTGATTATAATTTTATATCAAATAAACATAAAGATAAATTATTTTTAATTAATTAAATTTATTTTAATCTCTTACATAGCATTTATTAATAAATTATCAATAAAATTATTTAATTTTATTAAAGTTAATAATTTAAAAATTAATGTTTATTTTAAATATATTTTCATGATTAAATCAAATTTGATTTGAAATTTTTACATATTCATATGCTCACCACGTGGATAAAGGCCTGGTATCCTCAGAATCTTGGAAAAAAGCTTCATTCATATACCTAGCTTTTGCTCCTCCTTTATGTCCATAAAGCACTGAAAATAAGATAGCTAAGACAAATGACAGGTCAAGCGATGAGTGGATGGGTTACTTCTCAAATCCTGTAAAAGAATTAGGTGATGTTTCAATTTTGTTTGTGAGCTTGTGATGAATGTAACCTGACACACCAGGAGCATTAATGCCTGTAACTTGTCCTTTTGAGCTACCATTCCTGTCACAGCAACAATACAGCTGAGCAATGAGCATAGAAGGACCACGACGATGGAATGTGTTGAATAAACCTTTATATATTTTAAATAAATTATTTAATAAAAATCAAATCAAGAACTTTACTTAAGTAGTATTTATTTATTTTAATTTGTATGAATTTATGATTAATTATATAGTTGACAATTAAGTTTAATTTGAATCTAGAGTCATTAAATCTAAGTTCATCAAATTTCGAATTGAATTTAAATTTGAGAGATCAATTAAAAATTAGTTTAAAAGATTCTATCATTGTGAGTTTAAATAAATTATTTAATAAAATAAATATTAAACTGTCATAAAACTAGTTAAAGATATAATGAAATTGAAGAATTTAAAAAATGATTGAAGAAAACTATCCTTACCGATCAAAATTTTAGAATTTAATTGAAAAATGAGAATGTTAAATAAAAATTGATCAGTATATTTTAGTTTATAAAAATTTATTAATTTACAAAAATTAACTAATTAATTAATAAATTGTTCGATTTTTATCAATAAAGAATAAATTAAACTAGAAAAATAAAAACTGAACCAAAAAATTGATCGGTTTAAGGTTTTCATTATTAAATCGATCGATTTTGTTTAAAACATTAATTAAAATAACATCATTTTAATATCATTTTGATCGGTTATATTAAAACAAAGTTGGGCCTGTGATACAAACCGGTACTTTAGTTACGTATCCTGGATCGAACGTAAAATAGCCAAAAACGGAGAAATACAGAAAATACCTGATTTCGATTCTGAAACTTCAAACAAGCTTTTCGAAGCCGAAACGAGCATGAATCTACAATCATCTTCACGGGAATTCTTCATCAGGACGTTGTTGAGGTCTTTCTAGATTTTTATTAATATGTAAGTTTTCTTAACGGGTCAGAGAATCCTTGTGCTTACGATTAATATGAGCAATTGCAGGAGACCTTAACCTTTATATATAACTGCCATATCAAGTTTTTCCATCACAAGGTTGACATGGATCCGATCCATACTAATAAGAATCTATTTTTACCCGAATTTGAACCGATTGATTTAAATCATTTATTAGGTCCCTTTATTATCTTTATCCGGATCAAATTACGTAACTTAACCTATACTTTAATTGAAAACCAAAAATATAATTAAATATTGTCTAACCTTATAGTAACGAACAAAAAATGTTTGCCAGAGCCACTTATTTGAAAGGTATGATTTGTTCTATTATCAATTATTTTAATTTCTTAAATTAGAAAATTCTCTAAAACGACTAGTCTCAATCATAGACCATTCCTGAAATGCGTCTACTGAGTTTTTAGTCCTATCATGAACTTTTCACAAGCCATTGATTACCCATCAAAGAATTGAGTTTCATTGGATGTTAAGTGCTTCCAAGTGCAGGTTCTCTGCTCTTATTCTCGTAACCTTATTTGGGAAGTTTTCTCATCAATCCTCTCTGTCAAGTAAATATTATATTTATTATTTGGACAGATTCCTGAAAAAGACAAACTCTTCAACTCAGAGTCCTTTGGACAGGAATATTTTGGATAGAGCACTTGATTAACTAATGAAAACACCACAGTTACCCATAAAGATGATCATATATCTTATATGATCATATATCTTATATAAATTACGGTTTGTGTTGCTTTTTAGGAGCGAGTAGATCCAGGTTTCCTTGTTTTAAGTATCAGGATAAAGGGGCTAATGTAACAGGATTATGCAAAACCTGCGCTGGGTTTGGGAGGAAAAGTGAGTTCTTGGTGGAGAGATCTCGACAATATGGTCTCAGCCTGTCAGGTTCTTGGCAACCCTTCCAATTCCTGAAAACACCAGTACTTGACTTTCAAACTTTATCAAAAGAACAGATTTAGACAGGATCGAGCAGCAATCTAACAGATGGCTTGATAAAATAATTTGCCTGTGATACAATATTAATCAATGCTTTAAAAATCGATTTGAAAGATAAACCGATAAAATAAAAATTTTAATTAACATTAGATCGTGATAAATTAGTATTCTAGAAGGTAGAGTACTTTTTGATGCAACAACAACAATAATACTTAACGAAAGGAGTCAAATAACATGCATTCTAGTAAAGTATACTTTTTGATGCACATTAAACAAATTTAAAATTAATGAGAGGTTGATAATTAACTACGAATAAATAAGAGTGACGATTCTTGACCCATAATCCTAAATTTAGTTATTTTAATGAGTCAGTTTATATATCAGACTCAGGCTCAAATTGACTTGAGATCTAATTATTTTAAGCAAAAAAATATAGTTTTATTTGAAAGAATTAAGCTTGAATTTGAGTAACTTAAACTCGAATCTAATTAAAAAATAATATATTCTATATTTTTATTTTAAAATTTTATTTTAAAAAATTGACGGACCAAGACCTTTGAGATACTTAACTCGAACCTAACTCAACTTTAACTTGACTTATTTATTCACTTTATTGTTTGCCGAGTTTTAATTTTTTGAATTGGACATATTTTTTAGATTTGATTGTTATGAATTAAATTAAGTTTAGACTTGAAAAGTATGTGTTTAATTTTAATCTAATCCATTATTATCTCTAATAAAAGATTCATTGTACGACATAATTTGTCTTTTATGATAAAGATGGATATTTTTATAATTAAAAAATTCACAGGTATTAATTTTTAAATAATTCAATTATTAAATACACGTAATAATTTATAAATATGTGACTCTTGGTTTACGATTTCAAACTGTCACTGAATATCGAAGCATCACAGGACATAGTTTAGGTTCTTTGTGACTGGACCATCCTACTCCCGGAAGGAATTTGTCATTTGTGTCTTTTCCACGTTACTCTGTCAAAGCTTTTTCTTTTAGCTTGACAGTGCTTTCTACAGAAAGCATGGCTAAACGCCTAAATTTGGGTTAAATGTTTTTTTGGTTTGACCAATTTAAGGTCTATCATCATAACTTACTTGTTTAAAGTCTAAATGTTATTGAGTTTGTTCGATATTAGGCTATTTTGAATAGGCTTATCAAACCGACCCATAGGTTAAGCTACAGGCCAATTGGATATAACCCAATGGCTTTTCTTGAAACACAAAGAAGAAAATAAAAACTTACAAAAGTATAATTTGTTTTAGTTTCCTCGTGTGCAAAGAAAAGAGGAAGCCCAGACTTGTTCAATGCGTTAACTCGAAACACTTTTCACGTCGCTTGTAATGCAGAATAATAAAGATTCATGTTCAGAAGTTTTAAAGTAGATACCTCATGTCCTTAGTATCAAGGTCCGTAATAGAACTTGATGCCTGCGTACAGGTCGTTCTTATCGTTTTATAAGCTCTCGGCGAAATAAAAAAATAGCTCCAATAAATTGACAATATACAAACATGTAAATTTAAAGTTTACGTATTTGTTTGAGAGATAAATGACTCAGTTTATAAGTTTACATACTTAACCAAATATTAAATGATCATAAAATCAGTTAATAATATCTTACAAATATCATTAACAATAAAATCACTAAATATAGTAACAATAATAACAAAATAGCAATAGCAGCAATCAAACAACAATATTAAACTGCAAAATACTAAGATATTTGAATTAACAAATACATAGAGGATCATGATTTATGAAAAACAATTTCTCCGTGCATTTCTAGATGCAAAATCGTTAATAATATTATCAATATTGTCTAATATATCCTTCTCAATACATAACATAGCTAAACCATTTAATCTTTCTTGTGACATTGACGATGTCAAGTAGGTTTTTTATAATTTTAACTTTAAAATACTTTTATCAGTTGATGCTACAGTCACAAGTATAATCAATAGAATTCGATAAGCAATTGAAACATTTGGATAACAATCTACAGTTTTAGCAAATTTTAAAATTTCAACTGATGACATTAACTCATTTGACAAGGTCATTTGCAACACTTTTAATTCATAAAAAAATCATCTAAATTCACATATGACACATTATCATGAGAAAAAAGTCGTTATAAAATTAGTGTAACATTCTATTAATTCGTTATCATCCAATGACCTCAATTTCTTTGAACCAAATAAGAATCCAAAAATATTATCAAATGTCATTAATTATTCAAATCTATTCTTTAATGAAATAATTGCCATATTCACAACAACTAGAAAGTAATTAACTCTGAAAGAGTTCTTAGTTGATTATATTTCTTCATTATGGTTAATTTCATCAAATTGTCTTTTCCTAATAATACAACGTCTAGTTAGAAATGTAGGTTCTATATTTATCGCAAGTGCAAGACTTTTAAAAATTTATTAATTGCCCATTTTTTAGATTTCTATTAACTGTTCTGATTGTTTTCTTTTTTTTTCTTTTTTCACTTCCAGACAAATGCTTTTTAGGCAACATAATATAAACCAATTATAACACAGTTGGACTAGAAAAAGAACAAAAGCACCTGTATGGAACTGGAAGAAGTATGCAGGCACGACCAAACTCCAATAACTTCACAATATATCACAAAGATATATAAATGGTATTATATCTGTGACAGAGAAAAAATAAATAGCAAAATTTAGTATCTAATATTAAAAATAAAAAACAAAGAGCAAATTTTAATGATAGAGACACTAATTTCTAAAAATACAAGAAATTATTATACTTAGGAAAAAATAGTAAATAATATTCTAAGTTATTTTATATTCTAAGTTTCCCAAGTCAAACATTATCTTATTCTATAAGCTGTGGAAAAGATTGAATATTATTATTATTATTTTATTATTACGACATGTTAAATATAATCATACGTATTTTTATAATAAAGAAAATCATTTGTGTAGTCTTTGAATTAAGTAACTTAAATTATTTGATTTAGTCATATTATCACTAAACTTATGTGAATTCTACAATAACACAAATCCAACAATTATTACATTACTTGTGGCAAAGTATAATTAAAATTACAATTACAAAATTAAATTATTTATTAATATTAAATTATTTTTATAAATAATAAATAATCTAAAAATAAAAAAGAAGAAACAAAAATAAATACAATATCATTTAATATTAATGCTATGATTTAAAATGCTGATATAATGTCCACATTAATGACAAATTACAAATTAATTGTAACATATTCAAATATTTAATAAACTAAAAATACATTAAAAATCAGAAACTTTACCCTTAAATTATACTCAAAACTCAAAAGACATAATCATGAAAACTTTTCGCTGCTAATTTTTGAGTTGGAGTACCTTGAATACATATGTTGATAAAAGTAAAGAATTAGAAGGCAAAAATAAAACTAAGTACTTCAAAACTATTTATAATTATCAAGTTAACGTTAACTTTCAAAGTTAAAGTTAACTTGATCGAATATGGAAGCTGCAACATCCTTAACATTCTCTGCATTAAATGTCCATCAACGTTCTTTACATTAAATGCTATTATCGTTGTAAAATGGGGCAGTTTCTTTGCTTAAGACAGACCATTCTGATCAACTTTTATTATGCATTTATCAATGTTGTTGTCACTTGGAATTTGCTACGTGAGTTACTAACTTTCTCTACAATCTCAACATTTAATGACCCAAAAGCTGAAACTTGGCAATAGGCATAGGGGCCATTTTTTGTGGTGGGCGGCACTGGGTTGAATAAAAGCAGCAAGTCATAATCAATTATCTAACAAAAATCAGTTACTTTGAGATTAAAATCAAAGATTTATCAGTAAGTAGATGTTACTTAATTGATGTAATTTATAACAAGGGTTAATTACTAAAAAAATCAAACTTTTGTCAACTTTTGAATTGTAGCTCGAACTTTAAAAAGTAGCAATAAAATGTTCAATTTTTCAATTTTTTTTTCAATTCTAGTTCGAACTTCAAAAAGTAGTAATAAATGTTTAAACTTTCAATTTTTTAAAATTATAACCCGACGTTAGTGCTTCCATTAAATTTGCTAACGTGATTTGCTACGTATTTTCTAAACCTTAACTATTAATACACACCAGCTAAAATTAACACAATAAATGAATACTAATATAATGACGTCATTTAATTACATAATTAAAATGACGTTATTGTTTAAAATGACCTAAATCAGATTACGCAATCCCAACGACCTTACACTTTGATTTTAATTTTTTCATTTGTTTTCAATTTGTTCTCTTGACGCTCTCACCTTTTAATTCAACTTACGCAACCTCGACACCTTACACTAAGGATATCAAGAGAATGAACTAAAAACGAAGAGTTTTTTAACTACTTAACAATAATATTATAAATTCAATCGGTTGATTGAGTCAAGTGTATTTCTTTTAAATTAAGTAGACGTCGAATCGTTGGTATACTATTTTTGATAAAAATATTGTTACATAAAATAAAAGAACAAAGCAATGTAGGTTTGAGGCATGAAGGATCACTATCCTTATTAGTTTATTCCACTTTACGAGTATAAAATGGCAATGACATTTAGGGATGTTAAAAAATTGCGGGTGGGCCTGGCCCACTGCCCAGGTAGGCCAGAGTGGACTGGTATGTGCCCCAGCTAGTCATTAGGCCCGTTGCCCCACTTGCCCAGTCGGCCCGAATCACGGGCCACCCGTCAGGCCTGAGTCGGCCCGAGTGTTTAATATAATTTTTAAATTTTTATTTTAAGACAATTTTAAAAATCGTAGTTGTATTTTTTAAAATTCATAACTTGTAAATTATAACATGATCATTTATAGTAAAATGTAAGATGAAATTATCCATAAATTATACAAAAATATTTATATAAAATAAAAGATATAAAATATGAATCAATATATATCTATTAAAAATATGTAAAAATGATAATGTTGTCCTAATTATTTCCTGTACAAACAAGTCAATTTAATTTTAATTTTGTAATTTTATTATAACAATTAATTATAATGTAAATGTAAGAAAGTTATTATCTAAGTACAATGAATTTATTTCAAATGTTATTTTTAGGTGTTTAATAAATTATTATATTTCTTTTTAATATGATTTTTTAAAAAAATACATTTATTAAATATTATTGTCTTTTCATATTGTATCTATTATTAAATAACCAAGTCTAAAATTTTTATTTTATTACACATATTAAAAGAAATTAATTAATATGATAATTAATCTTAACACATTTAAGCTTCTTTTTTGATTTTTTATATTTAGACAATATATACATTAGACATATATGTTTTTATATTAATTTTAAAATGAATTGATCACTTTATTAATCCCAATTCCAAAATAAAATATAAGTTGTTGACTTATAAAAACAAACAAGTACAGTATATCATATTGAAAATAGCTATTATTTTATTAAAACTAGAATATATTTTATAAATACTTTTGATATGTTTTTATAAATTATTATTTTATTACTTTTGAAAATAGTTCTTTTACTTTTTTTTAAATCATTATATTCTAGTTAATCTAAATTTATATTCATAATTTTTTCTCCTTTCTAAATTCTAATATTGAAAGATTCATTCCTAAGTCACTCTAATTAAAAGTTTGTTAAAAGTAATTCCTTACTTGAAACCTTGATATAAGCTTTGCTTTAAATCCTTCTTATCTTTAGAGTGTTATAAGCATACCATATTTCATAAAATTTATAAAATTTTCAACTTTTATTCTTTTTAATATATATATTATGTCACAACTTTAAATTATAACAACATAAAATTATGATATAATAAAGTTATTAATTTTATCGAATATTAAATTAAAAAATATTTATATCTTTAAATATTAAACCACTTAATATTTCATTTGAATAAAACTATAAGTCATTAAAGAAAGTGTAAAATCACTTCTTAATGTTTTAAGTAATATTTTAGGTATAACGAGCTAAATATTAACACAATTTGTGTTAAAAGTCATTAAGTTAGGTTTAAATTGAAGGGTGCTACATACATTTGCACATCATTAATGAGAAAATACATTTTAAAATTAAAACCTTGAGATGTATTTATTGGAATGCCTAATTAGGAATTTTAATTCAATTTATTAGAAATTTGTATGAAAAGTCATTAAGTTAATAGTTATAGTTAAGAATTTCAATTCAATTAATTACGAATTTTAATTTTACTTAAATAATTTATTA
>JAOTAY010000006.1:36559864-36598426 GCA_025629805.1 Erythroxylum baracoense | reverse complement strand
CAATTCTCCAAGTATGATTCTTTAAAAACATAATTAAGTCATATGGAATACATGTTTAATGAAACATTCCAACTAGGCTACAATTTGGGGCCTTACAGTAAGTACAACGGATGACCCGCTATAAGATTATCATATGGATGATCTATTGAATGTTAATGATTAATCTCATCATAGAAATGGTCTAAATATCCTTATACTTGAGGTACTTAAGGATATCTTAGATGCTAATCTTATGCTTTGACATCATTCTTTGTTACCTTAAGACGAGGTCACTCTTAGGGTGATAATTGGGTATAGCTATTAGTATTCGAAGGTAATTGGGTAGCCAATAAAGGATTCACCACTCCTGATAGAAAGAGATGATACCCACAGCCTCTTGTCGAGATCATTACTTAGGAGTTTCTAGCTAGAGCAGTTATGTGTCATGAAGAGAGTCTTCAATGACACATAGAGTAATAAGATCCAAGGATGAGAAATAACATCACTTGGACTAGGTATGATGTAGCCAATCTAATTGGAGTTGACACATAACCCATCCTCCGAACCAAGTGGCGTATAGTATGGTGAAAGAACGAATTATATGGTAATTGTCTATAGAAAGGTTCATAAGTTGGATAATTAACTATCGAAGAGTTTGTGTGTTAATCCACTTATGTTCTAGCAAATTGGCATCATGAAACCCTTCATGATTTGCTTGAATTAAGAGTTAATTCAAGTGCCTAAAATAACTGAGAGCCTAAGGGTCACATTTATAAAAGATCGGATGAAAAACATTGTGTGTATGACTAATTTTAAGTAGGCCATGATCGTGACCGAAGGAGAGCCTGTTTTTAAGTAGGCCACGATCGTGACTGCGGGCATGAATAAGTACATAAGTGACTTCTTCACTTATGTATACAAGAGTCTTACCACTTCTTACACACTCAAGTGAGAACATAAGGGCTCTAGAAGAGCCCTAGAGTGAGAGAGAAGTATCAGGAGTCTTGTTCTTGTAATTTATGCAATTGTTGTATGAATCAAAGTGCATGCAACAAGAGTCCTGATCTATCTTCTATGAGCATCTACTAGAACTCATCTAGTTTGGTGCTCAAATCACCCTTATACATTGTTTCTTCTTGATCTTTGCATGTTCTAGGGTGATCAAGGAAGTGTTTGGTGTTTGCAACAATCCAACAAGGAGAAGAAACAAGAAAGGAGGAGAAATAAAAGGTAAAAGTTTTATATTTCATGTTCTTGTACATATCCATGCATGCATGTATGATGTTGTGTTTTTTCGGGATTGTCATCATGTCGGAATCTAGATTTTGACACTTCCACTGCATTCTCATGCATGTGATGCATGCATCCATGGCATACCCAACAGTGGTATCAGAGCAAGTTTATGCATCTATTAGATGATGTATTGAACATGTGTAAAGTATTTGCTAGGTTGTGACTGACATACATGTTGATTTGGAATAATTAATGTAAATTGTAGAAAATTTTTAATGATTTTCTTTCTCAAAAATGTTTATAAGATGTTATTTCATATTTTCGCTAAAGGAAATTGTAATTGAATGTCCTTCGATATATTATTTCGAATTAATATCCAGACTATTCATATGTTGGTTTCTAGGAATGTTTGGAAAACTGAATGCATAAGTTGATTTTGAAATCTTCTTAATAATTCTAGAGAAATTATTTTCTGATTTTATTTCACCGTAATGTTTATAAGTTGTTATATTATGTTTTTATAAAACTAAAATGCAATTGAATTTCATTTACTATTTTATTACGAATTTAGTTTCAGCCTGATGCATATATGCAATTTTGGGAAATTCTAGAAATGTGATGAACATGTATGATTGTAAATTCCATATTAATTGTTTTTATAAATTTTATGCATGCACATGCAAGATGAGGTGTTGGTACGTGTATGAGATGCATGAAACTTGTTGTTAAAGTGATTACCTTATGCATGCATGATGTAATGTTTAACTAGTGTTAGAAGTAATATGATAAATGTCATACACATGTGATGCTGGCTTATTCCAATTTATTAATAAATAATTACTAAGAATTAGGCTCTGAAAATTTCTATTAGACATATTTAGAATGTGTATAAGACTCTAGAATTTTTCCAGAATTAATTGAATTTGATTCAGTTATTAAATCAAGTCAAAGTCAACATTGGTCAACTATTTGACAGTTGATAGAGTTGACTTACTAAATGATTTATAGTGTATATATTTCGGTTATAAGACCTTACTAAAGTTCTTATGTGATAAGAAGTGTATTATTTTGATGATAATAGCATGCTTAATGCATGTACTTGAAATTAAGGTTCTGGAAGTTTTCCAAATATCAAATCGGTCTCTTTAGTGTCTAGTAGGTTAACTTATTTATCTTGACGATTTTGGTCATTAAGATAATTTTAGATTATGATGAAATTGTTTAGACAAATTTGAGATGATATAGGGATATTATATATGGCTATTTTGTGTACGAAAATTTTGGAAACCCTAGGGATTAATTTAGAATTAATCCAAGTAGAGTATAGCATTTCTAGTGTGACTAGATAAAGACATATAAACTAGGATTAAAGTGTTTAATTTTGACATCAAAATAATTAAATTTTAGGGTTCCTAATCAAATTACATCATAATTCGGATTAGTCAAGACTAACACTAGTACCCAATTAGGTCCAAAAGTTGAATCGAATCACGAACTTTAGATGTATAGTCAAGTCACAACCTAAATTAAACCTCCTTTGTATGATACATACATTAGATGCATTTTAAGGGTAGTTATAGATATAGGCTCAATTCAATTGAGTTGTCCATAATCTAAATGTATATATGTGATATACATATTCAAGATCATCCAAATATTGACGAGACCAAAGAATAAATCCCTCAACCAAATATTAGGACTTATGCCTTCCATTGATATGCCAAGAACCAGAGTTCTTTTAGAGTTGGGTTGGTAGGCAAACCTAAGCCCGCTCTACACGAATATGTTTAAACCATGGAAATTAGATTTCCAGATTAATGGGATGGTCTTAACTGGAAGCATTGATTTGTTGGGCAAACCCGAAGTCAACGTGAATAAAGGCAAAGTTCGGTTATATACATGGGATGTATACAAATCAAGAGTTGATGACCCAACGAGTTTGTTAAATCAATAGTTGATGGCACATGTCGATAGCTGCATAAATGAATGCAATTGCTATGAATGATACCTACCAATTGACCTAAGATGGTTTGTTGGGCAAATCCAAGGTCATTCTTGGTGATATCAGATACCGGCCTATTAAGAAAAATGTAAGTTTTCTCGAATCCATAGTGAGGGCTATAGATTTGAATAAGAATAGTAGGACCTATAGTGCATGTGTTTAAAGCCCTTATCGATATGCATTAGTATACATTCTAACACTTTCTCTCGTTCTTCTAGGTTATTGAATGGTTACGATGTCTTCATTTATTGTGAACCTACAATCTCTATTAGATTCCAACAAACTCACGGGACCTAACTTCTTAGATTAGCTAATTGTTCTCAAATCTAAAAAAATAGGACATGTCCTAGATGAACCACTTCTTGATCCCCCTACTGTTGATGCATCTGATGAAGATTAGAAAGCTTACAAGAAGCTACTGGATGATATTGAGTTAGATAGCTATATAATGTTGGCCTCTATGTCACCATAACTGCAGAAGCAGCATGAAGCTATAGATGCTTATACCATAGTCTACCATCTGAGGGAACTGTTTGATGAGTAAGAACAGTCTGAAAGGTTCTAGACCTCAAGGTTGCTTGTCCATTCTAAGATGGTCAAGAGATCGTCTCCAGTGCAGTATGCACTGAAGATGAATGGATACATTGAGAGGTTAGGTAGTTTGGGTTTCATTATGGATTATGAATTAAGTATAAACTTAATTCTAGCTGGTTTGACTGATAGTTATTTACAGTTTGTGCTTAACTATCAGATGAACCAAATATCAGGCTGTCAAGAAAAACAGTAAGTTGTGAAGCTAGTGGACTCTGTTTCTGGTTCTCGAAAGAAGAACCAAAAGAAGAAGAAGAAGTACAAGAAGCTAGTGGGAGGTCTAGCCAAAAAGAAGGCAAAGGAGACACCTTTAAAGGGGATATGCTTCCATTGCAACAAGGAAGGACATTGGAAGAGGAACTACAAAGCTTATCTAGAGTCACTAAAGTAGAAGAAGGCGTTAGATGCCCCACCGTCTACTTCAGGCATGATATTTGTCTTTAACGTTAATACTATTGTTGATCATAACATTTGGGTATTAGATACCAGATATGACTCACACATATGTGATGATATGCAAGGTGTCAGGGATAGTAGACCGCTCAAGAAGGGAGAGATGGACTTACGTGTGGGAAATGGAGCAAAAGTTGCTGCATTAGCCATAGGGACATATATTTTGTATCTTCCTAGTGGGATAAAGTTAGTTTTGAAAATTGCTATTATGTACCCATTGTGACAAAAAAATATTGTATATGTTTCATATCTTAATAAAACATAATTTCATTTAACTTTTTCAAACAATGGTTGTTTAATTAAGTTGAATGAAATATTATATGGTACTGTTACATTGTGCAATGGAATTTACATAGTAGATATGTTCAATCCAATTTTAAATATCAATGACAATGAAAGACAAAAATGAGATAACTTAAAATCATCTTGCTTACAAGATAACTTAAAATCATCTTACTTATGGCATTGTCAACTTAGCCATATAAGTGAGAAACGCATGATTAAGCTACACAAGAAAGGTAGCTTAGGGTCATTTGATTATGAATCATATGACACATGTAAATCTTTCTTGTTCGGCAAGATGAATATTACCTTTTAAAGGAAAGGGTGAACGAGTGAATGGGTTGTTAGACCTAATATATTCTGATGTATGTGGTCTGATGTCCATTCATACTAGAGATGGTTTTATCTACTTCATTACCTTTATTAATGATTATTAACGATATGGGTATGTGTATCTAATGAGATACAAGTCTGAAGAATTTGAAATGTTCAAACAATTTAGACATAAAGTAGAGAAACAACTTGGTAGAAGTATTAAGATAATTTGATCAGATTGAGGTGGTGAATACTTAAACGAGGAATTTCTAACTTATTTTGGAGATAATGGGGTAGTATCCTAATGGACTCCACCTTATATACCACAATATAATGGTGTGGCTGAAAGTAGAAACTGAACCTTCTTATACATAGTAAGGTCAATGATGGGCTTATCAGATCTACCGAAATCTTTTTAAGGTTATGCACTCAAGACTGCTGTTTATGTAATAAATAGAGTCCTTTCAAAGGTTGTTGAAGTTACTCCATATGAGATGTGGACTAACAAAAGGCTGTTGAAGTTACTCCACATGAAAGTCTGGGGTTGTCTGGCTTATGTGAAGTGGATTCAATCAGACAAACTTGAAGCAAAATCTGATAAATGTTTGTTTATAGGATATCCTAAAGAAACAATTCTATAATGCTTTAGAGAAAAAGGTTTTTGTCTAAAAGCATGCTGTCTTTTTAGAGTAAGAGTTTCTACTAAGAGAAGACAGTGGGAGCAAAGTTGAACTTGATGAAGTTTATGGTGCTCAAACAGACGTAGATCAATTGTGTGAACCCGAAATTGTTATTCACAAAGATAAGACAACATTTGAACCTTCTGACACACAAAATGTTTGTAGGTCAAGTAGGATACACAATGTTCCAGAGAGATATGGATTTCTCATAAGCGAACACAATGACGTATTACTCATAGAGGACGATGAGCTTATAACCAATAAAGAGGCTCTGAAGAGTTCAGAATCTGAAAAATGTCTTCAAGTCATGAAGTCTGAAATGGATTCCATATATGAAAACCAAGTATGGACTTTAGTTTACCCACCTGAAGGGTTAAAACCCATAGGGTGCAAGTGGATTTTCAAGAAAAAAATCGACATAAAAGGTAATGTGATTACTTGTAAAGTGAGGTTAGTTGCTAAAGGTTATTGTCAAAGACAAGGAGTTGACTATGACGAGACATTTAGTCCCATGGCCATGCTTAAATATATTAGAATACTCCTAGCCATTGCTGCTCATTATGATTATGAAATATGGAAAATGGATGTGAAGACGACTTTCCTGAATAGAAACCTAATTGAGGATGTGTATATGATACAACCTGAGGGCTTCGTATCTAGAGATGGCAAAAGGGTATCCAAACTTTAGAAATCTATTTATGGATTGAAGCAAGCTTCTAGGAGTTGGAACATCCGATTTGATGAGACAATCAAAGAGTTTAGTTTCTCATAAAATCCTGATGAACCTTGTATGTATAAGAAGGTTAATGGGAGTGTTATCATATTCCTTATATTATATGTGGATGATATATTACTAATGTGGAATGATATCTCAAGTTTGCAATCAGTCAAAATTTGGTTGCTCCAGAAATTTTCCATGAAAGACCTTGGAGAAGCAACTTATATATTGGGACTAAAGATCTATAGAGATAGGTCAAGGAAGTTGCTAGGTCTTTCACAGTCAACATATATAGACAAAGTGCTAAATAGGTTTAGCATGGAGCAGTCTAAGAGAGGGTTCTTCCCATGACTCATAGGATAAAACTCTCAAAATCTATGTATCCTAAGATGCAAGATGAGAGGACTCGTATGAGTATAATCTTGTATGCTTCAGTAGCAAGATCAATCATGTATGCTATATTATATACAAGACCTGATATATCGTATGCTCTAAATGTTACGAACAGATAATAATCGGATCTTGGTGAGGGTCACTGGGTGGCTATCAAGAAAAGTACTTGAGAAGGACTAAGGATGTATTCTTGATATATGAAAATGGAGATCTTGCAGTGAGTAGGCATACAGATGCCAGTTTTCAATCTGACCAGGATGACTCCAAATCCCAATCAGGTTATGTTTTCACACTGAATGGTGGAGCAGTCAATCAAAAGAGTTCCAAACAAGAGACAAATGCAGAGTCGATGACTGAGTCAGAGTACATTATAGTTGCAGAAGCAATGAAAGAAGCTGTTTGGATCAAGAAATTCGTTATGAAACTTAGAGTGGTTCCGAGCATAGTAGACCCACTATTGTTATACTGTGACAATAATAGGGCTATTGCTCAAGCTAACGAACCAAGATCTCATCAGAGGTCTAAGTACGTACTCAGGATATATCACCTAATCAGGGAGATAATTGATAGAGGTGAAGTGAAGATAGAGAGAATGCCCACAGATTAGAACATCGCTGATCCTTTGACTAAGCCACTTCCTCAAATAAAATTTGACTTTTATGTACTGGCCTATGGTATTAGATACAAAGACAATTGGCTTTAGTGCAAGTGGGAGATTATTAGAGTAGTGCTTTAAAGGCAATCACCTTTAGCATTTTTGTACAAACTTTATTTTGATTAATAAAGCAAAATGCAATTTTTGTTAATTTGATATTCGTTAATATATGAATTGATATTGATCTTAAATTGAATTAATGAAGTCCATTATATAAAACATGGCATGAAGGAAATAATGATGAGATCATGATAATGATATTCCTATCATGTGCAATTATGTTAGTATCTAAATAATCCCTAGTCATAGGATTAATAAGACACATTATTAATCCTGATAGACTAGCCCATGTTATACTCCTTGATTTGATCAACCAGTGGATCTTATGAACTGTAAACATGAGATGTTTAGAGATAACATGTGGATGCTTACCAAGTGTAGTAAGTACATTGTATAACTCGCTATGAGATTATCATATGGATGATCTATCAAATGTTAATGATTAATCTCATTATAGTAATGGTACAAATATCTTTAGACTTGAGGTACTCAAGGATATCTTGGATACTAATCTTGTGCTTTGAAATCATTTCTTATTACCTCAAGACGAGGTTGCTCTTAGGGTGGTGATTAGGTACAACTATTAGTATTCGACGAAAATTGGGTAGCAAATAAAGGATTCGCTACTCCTGATATAAGGAGATGATACCCACGATCTCTTGTCGAGGTCATTACTTAGTAGTCTCTAGCCAAAGCAGTATGTGTCATGAAGAGAGTCTTCATTGACATATAGAGTAATGAGATCCTAGGACAAGAACTAATATCACTTGTACTAGATGCGACGTAGCCAATCTAGTAAGAGTTAACACATAACCCATACTCTGAACAAGGTGGGGAATAGTATGGTGAAAGGAAAAATTGCACGATAATTATCTATGGAAAGGTTCATAAATTGGATAATTAACTATCGAAGAGTTTGTATATTAATCCACTTATATTTTGATAAATTGGCATCATGAAATCCTTCATGATTTGCTTGAATTAAGAGTTAATTCAAGCACCTAAAATAACTGACAATCTAAGGGTCACACATATAAAAGATTGGATGAAAAACATAGTGTGTATGACTAATTTTAAGTAGGCCATGATCGTGACCAAAGGTGAGCCTGTTTTTAAGTAGGCCACGATCGTGGCTCATTGACCATGATCGTGACCGAGGGAATAAATGAGTACATAAGTTAGTTCTTCACTTATGTACACAAGAGTCTTACCACTTTTTATACACTTAAGTGAGAGCATAAGGGCTCTAGAAGAGTTCTAGAGCGAGAGAGAGGAATCAAGAGTCTTGTTCTTGCAATTTATGCAATTGTTGCATGAATTAAAGTGCATGCAACAAGAGTCTTGATCTATCTTCTATCATTTTGAGCATCTACTAGAACTCGTCTAGTTTGGTGCTCAAATCACCCTTTTACATTTTTCTTCTTGATTTTTGCATGTTCTTGGGTGATCAAGGAAGGGTTTGGTGTTTAACCCAAACGAGGAGAAGAAGCAAGAAAGAAGGAGAAACAAAAGGTAAAAGTTTTATATTTCATGTTCTTTTACATCCATACATGTATGTATGATTACGTGCTTTTCTGGGGTTTTCATGGTGTAGGAATCTAGATTCGAACACTTTTGCTGTATTCTCATGCATGTGATGCATACATTCATGGCATACCCAACAATTGGTAAAAAAATATTTTTATGAATATTTATTTTATTTTTCTTTGTCTAAAGAAGACCTTATTTCCTTGTAAAATTGTAATCATGTGCTTCTTTATATTAGACTTATATTTTTATTCTTTTGGAAATTGCCAACTACGAAGTAGTTGAAATAAAGTTAAATATTAAAGCAATTGCTTCTATTTATAGGTTTATTCATCATAGAAAGTTTGATCTTTCATCTCCCACTCACAATATATAAGATTAACCAATAGAATTTTATAGTGCTCATACTTGTCCACTAATCCGTGCGACTAATATATTATGATAGTTCATTTTCATACATATATTAGGAATTTATGGTTTCTCAACTGATGAAATGATACAATCATTTATTATACTTTGTATATTATCCCTTAGTTTATATATCATGCCCATATTGTAACGTTGGACTCTTTGAGTCCCTTTTGTATTGGTCTGTACTTGGAGATACTACTGTATATTGACATATACAGGGTTGTATATGAGTTTGAAAATGTATTTATGTCAGTGATATGTAATACTATATGCCCTTACATGAACTTATAGTTCATCAGTATGCGAAATCTTGGAGATTTCTGACATATAAGCTTCTAAGTATGTAAAATCGATTCCATTGGATGGATATGGTCATGGTGGCAGAGTTAAATTTGTTATAATGCCTTAGAGGTGATTAAACATCATTTATAGACTCATTGGACGCTTAGAAAGCTTAATTTAAAAAGTTGATGTACATAAGGGACTTAAATGTAATATTACAATTCTTGGAGGACCAATATGTAATTTTATAAAGTCAAGGGACTTATTTATAATTTGCAAAAGTTTGAGGACTAAAATTGGTCATTCTTAAATTTTGGGCTTAAATGCAAATTTAGGAAAGTTTGGAGGGTATAATTGTGAGAATCCCATATCGGTTGGAGAGGGGAACGAAGTAAGCCTTATAAGAGTATGCATACCTCTCCCTCAAAGATGCATTTTCCAAAGGGTGGGAAGAGCAAAATTGTAAGGGTTTGGCTGGGCTAAGGCCCAAAGCGGACAATATTTATGTGTGTGTGGTTTGGGATGTTATAAATGATATCAGAGTCAGTACCTGAATCAGTGTGTCAGTGATGTCGTTGAGCCCTAAAGGGGGTGGATTGTGAGAATCCTATATCAATTGCAGAAGGGAACGAAGTATGCCTTATAAGGGTATGGATATCTCTTCCTTAAAGACGTGTTTTTCTAAGGGTGGGAAGAGCAAAACCGTAAGAACTTAGCTAGGTCAAGGCTCAAAACGGACAATATTTATAGGCGGGTGGTCTGGGATGTTACAAGGATCATGAGCATAGGCATCAATCCCCTAGGTCTTAGACTTGCCATATCAAGTTTTTTTACTTATCCATAACTCATATAATGTGCTCGTAACTAATTTTTTGGGTACATGATTAAGTTCATAAGTGGTTATAAAAAAGGCTTCACTTAAATAAGTGATAAGTAAATTTGCTTGCACCATCGTATTCCTAATCAATTTTAAGAGAGTTCGATTTCAATTTTCTGCACAATCATTTTAATGTGGGGTTTGTGGAATAATTGATTGTCTTTTTATTCTTTTCCTTCCTATAACACCTTGAATATTTCAAAGAAATATTCTTATCCTAGATTAGTTTTTAGTTCTTTTATTTTCTCATCTAATTGAGCTAACACTAAATTTAAATACTTTATGAAATAGTTTAATGCTTCTGACTTATGAAAATTAAGTAGAAATGACAATAATGAGTATAATCATTTGCAAAAGTGATTAAATACATAGCTTTATATGTTGGTTTTTCATTTATTGGACCATATATGTCCGAATGTATTAATTATAATAGACTAAAAGCTTATGTTTCCTTTCCATGTGATTTTAACAATTACATAATACTCCCAAATAGGCAAACCTAATTTATCTAAATTGTATGGAAGGTCTTTTTTAGCTAATCAATTTATTTGATCTTTACCACTATAACTTATTATAACATGTCACACAAAAAATATTATTATTTTAGTATTTTAATATGTATATGAATATATATATAATTCACTTTTTCATATGAGTTTATTGGAACCAACATCTCTCTCTCTCTCTCACTCTCTCGCAGTCTCTCTCTCTCTCTCTCTCTCTCTCTCTCTATATATATATATATATATATATATATATATAAGGATTAAAAACGAAGAAATGCAGAATACCTGATTTTAGTTCCATCCCGTTTTCTGAAGCTATTTCCGGCTACCAAATGAGCTCGAATCTCCCCAGGACCTGTATAGAAAATGTTCACTAGCATGTAACGTGGTCTAGGTCTTTCTACAGTTTTCTCAAAACACGAGCCTTCGATACCACGTGTAATACGTAGAACAGACCTTATTACATACCCAGGATTGGTCGTGAAAGGATTAAAAATGAAGAAATGAGGAATACCTAATTTCAGTTCCATCCCATTTTCTGAAGCTGTTTCTAGCTGCCAAATGAGCTCGAATCTCCTCGAGACCTGTATAGAAAATGTTCATCAGTATGTGGTCTAGGTCTTTCTACAGTTTTCTCAAAACATGAGCCCTCTTAACAGGTCAGAGTTCTAAATGCCCGTGAATGACTTAAGCAACTACAGGAGACCATAACCTATTTATATAGCTTCCATATCGGGCTTCCCCATCACAAGGCCGATATGGACCAGGTCCATACTAAAAGGGACCCATTTTCTACCCGGACTTTGACCTATTAATCTAGATCATTTATTGGACTACTATATTACCTTTATCTGGATTAAATTGAGTAATATAACCGGTAATTTATTGAAAAATCAAAATTACAATTAATAACTGTTCATCATATGGGAAAATTATATATATACATGCTATAATAAGTTATAGTGGTCAAAATCAAATAAGTTGATTAGCTATACATATATATATAATTCACTTTTTCATATGAGTTTATTGGAAACAACATCTCTACTAATTAAGGATAAGGCTATTTATTACTGAACCTTTCTAGACCCTGCATATTAGCGAAACTTTTATTGGGTTATTGTTGTTATTATAGCATGTCACAAAATTGCATCATTAATGAAATCACTAGATGATGCAAGCAAGGAATAAATAACATTACATACCTGGTAAGCAACAATTGGTGTAATAAAACCATATAATATAAATCCATGATCACTATAAAAATTTACATTATATACAGGTTAATTAATACCATTGAACAAGATTTTAATGAATTTTTGGAGGAAATAACAATTCATATAGGATTAGGATCAGTCATGAGATATTTCTAACTTGAATGTGTCATTCCATTATATAACAACTCTTTAGTTATCATTTACATAAGTCCATCTTATTTAATATAGGATTTTAAGAAATTCTAAGAACGTATCCATGTTCTTCACTATATAGTTTATGATATAAGATTTTGTAATCCATAAAAGATGCAATTTTAGTATAAGAGAGAGAGAGAGAGAGAGAGAGAGAGAGAGAGAGAGAGAGAGATATACACAGAACATGTATATGTAGTAAAAGGTTGTAAATTTTTTGGCTTGCTATAATTATGAGGGAAATGACTCTTAATTACCAAAGTTATAACTATTCACTCTTTTCATTTTTTCTTTTTAAAAGGACAATTTTCTTTCCCATGATGGTTCTACTTAGCCTTTTTAAAGTTATGAGAATTATGGTTATTTTTCTTTCCTTTTTTCCATTTAATCCCATTATGATGCTTTCTTTTCCTATTCCTAATTTTATATGAACTAAAACCAATTACATATACCTTAGTGGTCATCTTAAAAGCTTTAATATATTCTTCTTTTAATAAAATATGGCTTATAGCATCCTTTATCATCTTGACACTCTTATCACATGTCACATACATTTTCTTCCCAACTCTATGGGAGAGGATGGATGACTACTTTCCACTTATTATTACATTAGAATTAGATATCTCATAACTAACATCTCTTACCTTACTAATTATATTTGACATATAAGTTAAAATTTTTCATATTGTATTGTTGATTTGCTTCTTACAAGTGTCAAACTTAATTATGAGTGACCTTAATTTAATCATTAAGGTGCCTCCATGTAGAGTGGCTGAACAATATTATATATCTTTGGTAGTCTCATACTTTCTAAAATTACATAACATTATTTTCTACAATACTTAACAACACAAATATGTGTTAACAAGTTATTCTCTTTTCATTTCTTATATGCATCATTATCCCTATTATATTGGGTTTGTTTTTACCCTTTTTAGTTATATCCATAGCTATATTTAGTTAGAGCCTTTTACTTTTTAATATATATAATATTTTCTTCCCTTAAATTTCATATTTATCAAAGTTCAACTTTCACCTTAAGATCAATAACAATATTATTAATAATAATACACATGCTTAAAACATTAATTTTTTAACAAGTAAAGAAATCAAAATACATGAACGTTAATGTTGTATCATGCAAATTTTTTTATTATTATAGACAAAGGTGAATAAATGTTTTCAATTGATTCTGAAATCAAAAGTTCACGAACTTCCAAGTCATCATTCATATAAAAATTGAATACCATTTACCATAATTAAGTCAATTCAAGCTTACTTAGCATATTTAACATAAATGATTAAGATGATGAAACAACAAACATCTATTGACATAGATATTAATAAATGAAAATAAAGTACATATGTATTTCCATATTATTTAAACAACCCATATCAACCTATAAAGTATATATGTATTTCCATGTTTACTTTAGAACTTGTGAAGGACATAAAATATTCAAAAAAGTAGTTCATAAATCATGTTATTAATAAAAATGATGCATTGTGTTAAATCTTGTTTATGTAACAATCTAGAGTAATTAACCTAAGTATTTGTTGATATGTCTCAAACTATGCAAGTATATAGACTAGGAATGACAATAGGTAAGGTTAGACACATACTACATGAGCCCCTTTTTGGCTCATGTATGGCCTAAGGATTAACCAAACTAGACAAGCCCAAAAAGTTTGAAGCCTAATTGGGCTTCAAGTTAGCCCAAAGCATGAAATGTTTGTAAATTGTAATAAGAATTGACCTAATTGGTCGGATACTATATGAATATGCAAACATAAGAGATATTGAAAAATAACAAAAAGATTATGAGCTTTAGTTATGAATAAGTATAATCAGAAGAAACTAAAGCAATGGCACTGGTAGATAACTTGAAGGAAAATTTATATTCTTGGGTTTCTTCTTATTGGATTAGATGCTTTATGAGAGTGAAAGTGACCTAGTAAAGACTAAACTCTTTGAAATTAGTAACTTTCTCTTATTGTTGAATGTAAATTATTACCATACCATAACTTGTAAAAATAAAGACATAAAAAAAGCTATAAATTGAAATTTAAAAGCACTTGAAAAATTACCAATATATATATAAAATCTAAACTGACATTGAATAACTACCTTTCTTCCCTTAATTACAAGAGCAGTTCATTTTTTAATATCTAACAAGTGATATTTACCCTTATTAGTCCCTAATTACACCCAATAGGAATGAATTGTTTGTTTAAAAAATTTATTAATTTTCTAACCAATGAACTCAATTTAATAACAGTTAATGTATACAAATAAAAGGATTACTTCGTATAACCAATCAAACAATTGAATAATAATTTAAAGAAGATAGGGAAAAGAGAATGCAAATCAATTTATACTACTTTGATAAACAACTCTTGCCTACATCTACTCTTAAGACACTTCTTAAAGTTCCATTATAATTTTTCTTTCAAGGCGAAGAATAACTTTTGTGTAATCTTTTCTTAGCAAAGAGGAACCCTTTTACAATCTTGCTTTATAGTGAAGAGGAACCTTAATCACACTTATAATACCAGCTTGTATAAGACAATAATGCCTTAACCAAACCATTTATAATATTCCTAATGTTTATTCCTTGTGCTTCTTTTACAATTAATATTTCAAAATAAAAATGGCCTTCATATTCCTTGTGTTCTTTTGTTCTTCACTTGACCTTCACTTTGTAAGTTGCGAACTTCATCTTTTATCTCCCTTTTTATGATGATGAAAAAGCATTTATGATATATAGAGTACTATGAAAATTAATCATACAATCGAGATAAAGACTAGCTACCCTTAGTTCATACATAAGGCCTAATTTTATATAAAAAAAGAAATATTTAATACCAAGTGTAAAAGAAACATCCATACATTCACGTAAATATATTCAAGTATAAAGATATTATATATATAAAAAAATTACCACATATACAAAAAGTCAATCCCCCTGAATGTCATCATTTCCCCTTAAATCTAATATCACTAATCTTTCTCTCCCTTTTCGAAGTCATCAACGAGAAATTATTTTATCTAAAATGTAAAAGAATTGTCATGCATCAAGCTAAAAGATCAAATTGAATTTGGCCAAGATTGACAAACTTTTTCAATAAATAGTGCTATTACATATTTAATAATAAAAGGTTAATTTTAATAAAAGTATCCCCAACTATATCTAATTTTGAAAAATCTCAAATTTCAATGTTATACGTAAGTTGAAAGATTCAACTAAAGCAATAAGGGCAAGTTTTGACATAATTAGAGATTGAAATTTTTTATTCAAACAAAATATGAGTGTTAACGATTTTTAGCATAAAAGAGAAAGAAAAAGTTGAAGATAAGTAGTTAGTTGCAATGAGGGATGGTGTTTTCCAAAGAAAAGAGTGATTTGTCTAGGATTTTGAGATGCATAAGCATAGAAAATGGAAAATAAAATAAAAGAGAAAAAGAAATCTCTTAGATCATAAAGAATGGTCAATCATGTAATTATATTGATCCACTAGTGTTTGTCTTATATAGGATAGGTGAAGCAGTGTTGAACTTTTGTTTTGTACTTGCTACATTGATCAATTATAGAGCTACATTTTTCGACTAATGACTGATGTGATCGACCAGCATATAGGTAGCCAATCTACTAATAAACTCACTGTAAAGAGAAGTTTCTTAAAAAAAGGGATAGTGGACGATTACTTAAAGACATTGTTTAACCAATTTGCATAGGTGGTTGATCAGTAGAGTGACTAAACTCCTTAAAACTCACTATAAAGATAAAAATAGATTATTTTTAAGGACATTGGTGGACCACACTATGATATTGGTCAACCAGGGTGTTTTAATAAGTTAGAAAACATCCTCAAAGCTTGAATAAAAATATTAAAACATATAATCAACGAACTAAATATACTAAACCATATAAGGGGATCCTTATCATATAGAACTCCTATATAACCAAATCTAATTTAACCTAACATTCATTACTAAGAACTTAGGCTTAAATTGACAAATAAGTGCAAGATGCCACATATTTCAAAATCATGAATAAATAATTACATCTTGTTGAAAATTACTTATGAATATTTTGAATGATGTTCTTTTTGAATTTTTAATACATTGGTAGCATCTCATCATTCTCATCTCCCTCACTTAGTTCAATAATTCACTCTTTAAGAATATCTTGACGGTTATTTTCAAAGGATAGATTCTCCACATCTATAACATCTTTAAGACTTTCTTAGAGTCAAGAAGGTTAAATTCATCAAGATAAAAAACAATATAACTCTTGAAAAATAATACTACCATCTCTTCTACTTACCATGTTCTCTTTAAAAAACTTACAAAATAAGCTAACCAATGTGTTTTAAGTACCTAAATGAACTTAATTCCCTGGTTGTTAGTCTCCTTCTTCTTTTCAACCTGCTTCCTTTTGCTCACCATCCTTTGTTTAATAAAATAAATTCTATCAACATATCTATACTTACTAAAAAAATGACATACTATGTTATATGAGTGATGATGATACATACGTACATTACTTGGTAATCTATAAGTGTATGCATATTAAGGAATCTTCTTTTAGACATTAAAGGCTTCAACTGTTTTCTTAAGGTAATGAAATGTTCTGTCATGATTATATGTATTATACCTACTACGAATGAAATTTTGATATATGCTTCTTTAAGGCTTGAAAAAGTGAGAGTGGATTCACATATTATCATAGAAGTTATACCTATTTTTCCTTTGAGTGTATTGAACCCTATTCCTAGATTGTGAGCCATATACGAAAGCATATTGCTTGCTTTTAGAATTGGTCCTATTGGATGTGATATATGTATAAATATGCTTAAACGTGGATGCTTTATACTCATTTCTCACATTAGGCATTGATTATTTATTATGCAAATATTTTCTCTTTATAAACGTGGTTTTATAATTGACTCAACTTCTATGGTTATCTCCTATTTCATACTTATTATTGGAATTTTTTTGAGCTTGTAGCACGTTTTTAGTTTTTTACTCCTAATAAATTTGAATAATGAATCCTTGAAAGCATAGATCTCATTTTTTAATGTCTCATTTTTATGCTTTAATGTGTCTAATGCATGATTGTCATCATTTATTACATTTTTGGATGCTTTAATGCTATGCAATTTACTTTCGTCTTTTCATTCTCATTGATGCATGCATCTAACTATTTTTCAACTTCCTTAAGTTTGAAAGATAATTTCTTCCTTTTCTTACTCATAATTTCTAACATTTTAACTAGTTTATCATATGTCAAATCACTATAACTATCACATAAATTAGGGTTAGATGTTAGCTCATAGTTGTCCATAATGGTAAAGCACATATGAGTTGTCTCTTCTTTCGAATGCTTATTTTCATATTCACTTATGTCATCCTAAGTTGAGGCTTTAAGTGCTTTCTTCTTGTCTTTTTTGTCCTTTTTATAATTTCTTCCATGCTTCTCATTATCTTTCAGTAGAGGATATTGTAACTTCATATGACAAATTTTTTTACATTCAAAGAAAATAATATTAGAGGATTTATGTTTGAAATCACCTTTACCCTCTTTGAAATCCTTTCTTTTGGAGAATTTCTTCTTCAAGAAATTATTGAACTTTTTAGTTATTAAACCAAAGTCTTTTTCATCACTTTACTAGCTCATGTCCTTTCCTCCTCACTCGATTATTCCTTTAAGACTTTGAACCCTAAATTCTTTTTCTTTTTAAGCTTATTTTCTTCTTATATCTCTCATGGCCTCTTTTAGTATATAAGAAGAGACCCAATATGTTTCTCCAATAGTAGTGTTTTACATCTTTAGCTTCTTATATATCTGTCACTTTAACTTCTCACATCTTCAGAAATGATATAAGTAACTTTCTTACCATTTCAACATTATTATAGGTCTTTCCAAGACCTTTGATATCATTAATAATATTAATAAATTTAGTGTACATAATAAATATGCTTCATTATGCTTTAACTGAAATAATTTATATTGATGCATTAATATGCTAACTTTGCTCTCCTTTATTTAATTTACTCCCTATGTGTAACTTCTAAAGTGTGCTAAATTTCATAAGTCATTTCACACATATAGATCCTATTGAACTCATTTCTTCCTAATGCATAAAATAGGATGTGTACAACTTTACTGGTCAAGGAAATTAGTCTCTTATCTTAAAATTTCCATTCTTCTTTTAATTTGGATTCCTTTCTTTTATCCATAATTTTTGTTTGAAAAAGGACCTTTGAAACTATTTGTTGTATGTAAATACTTTTGACCATTAAGAAAAACCTCACCCTTGTTTTCTAATAGAGGTAATCATTTCGATAAAAGATAGGTGCTCTATTAATACTTTGTCTTTTTTGTTGAATGATGATGGTAATGCTTCTAGATAAGCCATTAAAATCTTTACTATATGATTTGTTAGAAATGTTAGCCTAATAGATCCCTTCTAATGATTAATAATAAAACCTAAGAGGGGGGATTAAATAAGGTGTTTACAAAATTCAATAATTTTTCTAACGAATGAACTCAAATAATATATATATATATATATATATATATATATATATGAAGGGATTGCTAAACATAAACCAATTAAATTGAATAATATTTTAAGATGATAGGAAAGATAAAATGAAAACTGATTTATAATGGTTGAGCAAACAACCTTGCCTACATGCACTGTCTACAATCTTCTGGAAATTCCACTATAATTCTTCTTTTAAGGTGAAAAATAACATTTGCATAATCTTTTCTAAATAAAGAAAAACCCTTTTACAATCTTGTTTCATGATGAAGAGGAACCTTAATCTCACTTTGAAAACTCACCAAATATAATAAAATAATGCCCTAGCCAAATTTTACAACCCAAAATACCTCACTTTACTTGATAATTTCAAAGAGACTCACTCATACAAATATGAGACAATGATGATCAAATGACTGAAAAATACTTAAAAATATGTGTGAAAGACACCTAAATACTTCTTGATGTTAAAACCAAAATAAGAATATGTATTTATAGGATTTGGAGGACCTTACTAGCTTTTAAAGTCAAAAACTAGTCATTAATTATAGAGCACTAATTGATTAGTAATGTATGTTGGTCGATAAGTGTGCATTGAATGTGTACATTAACTAGATTTTGAGACATTGGTTAACTAATAGGCATATTGGTCGTCCAATATGTGACATTGATCGACCAATACATCGATCAATATTACAAAAAACTCTTAGTACATCAAAATTAAAAAGTTTAACAATATTGATTAACTACTAACCCACATAGGTCGATCAATCCCTCTAGATTCGTGATTTTAAAAACTTTAAATGCTCAAACTCAATTTTTAATGCGATTATGATTTAATCATTTCTCAAAAATGTTCCTAAAAAATGATTGAAAGATTAAAAGGCTTTTTTATTAAAACCAAAAGTTTTAATACTTGTTGCTGACGTTACAAAATAAAGAATGAACTTGATATTCTTGTTCTTCTTTTGTTCTTAACTTAGTCTTCACTTTGTCAGTTGCAATCTTCATCTTTGTTTTTATCAAATTCATGAACTATCTTCTTAAGCTTATGAATACATCTTGTTTTTATATTCCGTTTTTATTAAAATAATAAATCCATTAATAGTACTTATACTTTTTTTATCATCAAAATATCAATTGGAACCTCCTTTAATTATACAGTGCAATGCTTATCTTCCATATCCATTTTTAGGTTTGCCAATTATCTATTTCATCTTTGCTTAGGTCCATCAATTCATACATACACAAAAGTAATGCCATTATAACTTTGACTTATACTTATTTTGTCAACATTGTACTTATAAAATAATGAACAATATGAGCATATGGAAATTTTTTGTAAAATTGTAAGACAAAATATAAGGAATATATTATATTAGGCAATAAATTGGTTAAATGAATACATAATTATTAACAAATAAAAATAATTTCATCATCGATATTTTTAAATAAACTTCCTAAATGATACATGACCTCCTTTATATTCACATTCTTTATGCCCTTTACAATATAAGAAAAAAAAATCATATGATAGATAATTATTAAAATTATAAAAAGAAGAAACTAACGTACCATAAAACACTTAGTATGCTTGAATAATTTTAGTATATAACCAAACTTTTGGCACACATCAAGACTTGCTAAATTTATTTTCATAAAACTAACTTTAATAAGGACTCATTATTAAATCACTAGTATATATATTGAGCTATGTAACAAATCTCATGCATGGAATTATTCTCATAATTGGATATTAGGTTCCCTTTAACTTTCATTACATTAACATATCAAAAATGCTCATAAGTTATTTAGCAAATTTTATCTTCTAAATAATTGTCCAACTTCATTCTACTATATAAAATCCTAGCCTTTTTTCTTTTATGAATTTGTTTTAATCAAATCCCAAATAGATAAATTTCTTGCTTGATAAAGTATGTACCACTAGAAGATGAAGTTAATACTAAACTATTGTGATCCAACACTTTACCCATTCTTGATTGGTAATCATTAAAAAATTACTATAATTGTCTAATGATATCGATATATACTAAAGTTTGATCACCATACAATTTTTGAAAATAATATTAAACTGTAATAAGTTTGTACATTAAATCTGAAACAATAGTAACTTCTATAATATTACCAATATCATTTTAATAAATGAAAAATTTTATTATCATTTTATTTCCATTGGCTAAATCATTTTATTAGAAGAAATGACCATTTAGATAATATTAACCTTTATCTCAGACATGTTATAAAAATGAGAAATTGGATATTTTATGCCATAAAACAACTTAATAAAAATGTTATATGCCTCTAACTTCTAACTTTTTTTTTCAAATCCCATTGTCATCTCTCGAAAAATAAGTGTAATGAGAATCCCACTTTCTCAACCTAATAAACACATCAATGTACTTAATTGTAGTGTCAAGCCTTTATAATGAGAAATTCCACTATATTGGTAAATCTATGCATAACTTCATAGTCGAGGAGCAATACACCAAAATAAGGAGGTTTTAGACACATATGCCTAGACACATCTAATAATGTCTTAAATAATATAAAAATTGGTGGAGTTTTTAGACATTTATTTAAGACAACAAAATTTGTCTAAAAAATACTAAAAAAGAGTCTAAAACTTCTAGAATTTCCAATTGTCAGGACAATAATTGACACCTTTTATAATTTGTAGCAAGTATGCATCCAGGGATAAAGATTAATTAATATCAAAAGCAAGTAATTAATCTTTAAAAAATCGTTGATAATAAAAAAGAAATGGAGAAATGACTCCAATAGAAAGCAACAAGAGGACAACTATATGAAACAGAAGGCGACGAGTCAGAGTTATTTAAAGCTAGCGAGAGTAAAAGTGTGTGTTTGTGTAAGGTCCAGAGATCGGTAGATCTCACTAGTTTTTAATGCATTGCGTTTTTTCTTAGCCCCATTTTATGTGTCTCTGCATTTTTTCTTAATCAACTGCTTTTGGGTCTTCATGATTGTAGATTATCATGTTTGGCTCCACCAACCGTAAGTTTTTTTTAAATTATCGACTTTATGCTCTGTATTTTTGCCATATTTATACAAGTATTTAGAAAGATATGAAGCTGCTTTTCTTATTTTCTTACTTTAACTTATTGATCGAAAATATCAAATGAAAAAATAAAAACATTAAAATCAATCAAGTTTGAGATTCACTTGATCAGTTGAGTTAATTTCGCCTATTCTAAACCACCCAAATCCTCCTCATCCTCTTTTTGTTTGTCCTGAGCGCACATTTCTTCTCTATCTTTCTCTTCTTTCCTAAAGAAAACCTTAATCCCCTCCTCTGTCTAGCTTCTAAAAAAATCTTAATTGATTGGATTGTTGATTTCTTGTAATTAACTTCAAGAATCCTCACACTGTTCGATCTTCGCACATTTGCGAGTCTCAACCTCCTTTTTCGATCTTTTAACTTCTTCTATGGCAGACGCCAAGCTCGATTTACCGGACAAATCTCATCCTCTCCTCTAAAAGTACTACTCTCTCTCTCTTACTTCTACTTCCTTATGTCTTTCCTCAGTCTCGTTATTTTAGATTTATTGATCTGACCACTCAGTCTTCTTGTAGTTGTTTGTTCAATTTTTAGTTGTATGTTTATAGTTCAGATTAATGTCCTTTTCAATTTGGCTTGATTACTGGATTCACTTAAGTAAATGCTTTTGTGGTGATTGATTTTATGATATATTTCTTGTCCAGTAATCGCAATTACCTTGTTGTAAATATAAGTTGATATTATTAGTCATTTTGTTCTTTAAAGTTTAGTCACGTATTTATTTTTTGTTGCTTAACTTTTAAAAAGATCCTGTGCATCCTTAAAGCCAATGTTATTTTTTTCAGTTAATTCTGTATATTTGTTATTGGTCCCCTTGATTTCCGGTTGGGCATAATAATTGGAGAGGAAGAGAAAGCAGTTTTTGTTCATTGTGATTGTTGTTAAAGTGCTTATTCAATACGTTGTTATTAATTGTTGACTAAGCTTGAATTATCCAAAATGGAGCTGAAGGATTAGCTTGCCTCAATGTTTGTTAAGGGACTCTTTTTTGCAGTGAAATGGAAGGCTCAAAAGCTGTTCGTTTTGGCATGTTCTTTTTGTTGATTGTGTCGTTTTGATTTATTATTTATAGGTCTTGCACCTGAAATCCCTGAGGATTTGTACCATCTCATAAAAAAGGCTGTGGCAATTAGAAAGCACTTGGAGAGGAACAGGAAGGACAAGGATTCTAAGTTTAGGTTGATCCTTGTGGAGAGCAGGATTCATAGGTTGGCTCGTTACTACAAGAAAACCAAAAAGCTTCCTCCAGTCTGGAAATAGTAAGACTTATTAGTTGCCATATTTCTTTCTAAAATTTACCATTTATCACATTAATGCACATGGAGAGCGTGGTCACTACCCATAATCTCTAGTTATAATTACTCTGCATCTTCTTTATAATTGGGAATTTGGTTTGTATTTAGTTTTGAGGAAGAGTTCGGGATTTGGTTTGTATTTAGTTTTGAGGAAGAGTTTTTGTTCTGTTTAGAATCGTGGATTCGATTTTCTGTTTTCTTGTCCAGACTCCTGCACATGTTAGTACTATGAAAACAACAATTGGATGATACTTCTAAATTTCTAGAATCGCTGCAGTGACATTAGTTTTTTGTTGCCGCTTGTTTTGGGACTCTTTGCAGGAAACATACTATGGTATTACCTTATCATGTTGCCCAGTAACTTGCTTGCATAGTGGATTCCATGTTCTGTGGATTGATGGCTTTCTTGTTTCCAAATAATTATTTGATGTTCTTCTACTTCAGTTTTCGATTTTTCTTTCTACTCATGATTACTTCGCTTTCGATTTCTCTTGCCAACTCTGACTACTATCATCTTGTTTGCAGCGAGTCAACCACTGCTAGCACTCTTGTGGCGTAGGCTAGATATGTTACGTTGCAGTGTCTTTTACCAGACCAGTGTGATGTTGTGCTGCTACCATACTTCATAAGTACCAGAAGTTCTTGAGTGTTTCTGTTGGCAGTGAAGAGTAACCGGGGAGATCTTTGGTACTTCAAATGTACCGGTTTTGAGTTTCTTAAGTAGTTTCATCGAACATTTGAGGAATCTTGTTTGACTCTGAATTATGACATTTGTCTGAGCAACTGTTTTGACGTATAGAATTCAAATTGTGTTATTATTGGCCTATTCTACATATTTTTCCAAAGTTTTTAGTAATTTTCACACGTATGAAAGAAAGGAAAATGGGTGAACAAACTTTACTTTTATTTACATGAAACATACTTTATAATATTTAGAGATTTACAAGTCTCTGACTTTGTACAATCTTAATTGGAGTCTTTAGCCATTTTACATTAATGTGATGAAGCTTTCATTCTATAAAATATTGTTATTGTTTTGAATTATTTATAAATACTATATAATATTAAAATTTTGTGAAAGATTTGTTAGAATCTATTAGATTATTTTAATGGAGATTGTATGTAATTGTCAAATTATAAAAATAAAAATTGTATATAATTAATTGTTATGTCAATGAAAGTTTATTTTAAAAATGAAATATATTAAATTTGACTAGTTTACTTTAGATTGGGTCTCTTATAATAAATGTTTTAAAAATTCTTCACTTGCTATTAGACTGTTATAAAATTAATTAAAGATTAAATAAATTTAAAGAATTTTTCTTTACTTGTTAAATAATTTAAAATTTAATTAAAAATTATTAAATAAAAAATAATTGATTTATTTTATTTTATAAAAACTTATTAATTTATAAAATATGATTAATTAATTAATTTGTTAATTTATAAGAAGTTATTAATTTATAAAATATGATTAATTAATTAATTGATTGATTAATTTTTAACAATAAGATTTACTAAAGTAAATTAATTCTAAAAGTTAAAAATAAAAAAAATTATAATTGAAAATTTTATCTGTAATGTTCTCTTCTAACTCTTTCCGGGCTGGGGGCGGTCAGCCCATCATAACTCGAAAACAAACCCGTCAAAAACCCTAGAACCGCCAAAACCAGAAACTGGTCACCACTCGCTTTCAGTCATATAGAGATTACAGCGAATTGAATGGTGTTTAGCCAAAATGGTTTTAGGGCTCAGGCAATTCATTGAAAGAACCGGTGACGGTGCCGGCGTACCGGTTCTCGACGCTGACAACGGCGAGGAAATGATGCATGTCCAACCTGGCGTCTCTATTGTTCTTGGCAATCGCTCTCCGGAAACTCCAGGAACTCTGTATATCTCCACTAAGTACGCGATACCCTTTTCGAGTAGCTTCATTTGATCTCTGAAAGTTCATGCTTTTCCAGGTTCTGAATGTTAAGGATGGGATTTTTGTTTCAGAAAAGTAGTTTGGCTGAGTGATGTGGATAGAACAAAAGGTTATGCTGTGGATTTCTTGTCTCTTTCGTTGCACGCAGTGTCTAGAGATCCTGAGGCTTACCTGTCTCCTTGTATCTACACTCAAGTACGTTGGTTGGCAGTTTCTGCAATTGGATATTTTCTATGTTCTCGATCGATTAATTGAAATTATGAAATCATCCATTTTTCTTAATGGATATGAAAAAAATGCACAATTTTAAAAAAGTAAAAAAAACAAAGAATGCAAGTATAGGAAGACTTGGCTCCTGTCTATCCTTCTTTGTGCAGTCAATTTTTGTGGTATATTTCTTACTAACTTTTGTATTGCTTGAAGATTGAAGTTGAAGATGATGAGCATGAATCAGAGGAGTCGGATTCAGAGAGTAGTGAAGTCTTAGACTTGTCAAGAATCACGGAGATGAGACTTGTTCCATCAGACCCTGGCCAATGTATATATATAGTCTATATGCCTAACGGATTATTCCTCAATATGTTTAACATAATTTACTTTGCTGTAGTATCTGTAGTTATTGACCAGATTCTTTCTTCTTCTTCTGTTTTTTCTTTTTCCTTTTTGGTCAGTGGATACCCTGTTTGATGTACTCTGTGAATGTGCTGAACTCAATCCTGAGCCAGTAGATGGTGGGTGTTTATGACTCCAGATTTCACTTTCCAATGCTGCTCTACTTTTCAATACTGATTTGCCATCCTTATTTATATTCTTCTTTAGAAGATGATGAAGAAGGACATAATTGGATCATTTCTGCTGATCAGATGGCAGGTGAAAACGGAGGTATACCATACCGACATGTTCCCTTCTAAAAATGTTCTGATTATGCTATGTCTCTTTAACTATTTGGATTCTTCAGGTTTGGCAGAGGCTGACTTTCATTTTTTTGCAAATCCATCAAATTCAATTGGTCACTCAAATGGCCATCACGACTTAGCTGGTAGTGTGCTTCAGGTAAGCCTTCAAATGTTTCATTGATCGAGCTAAATAGTTATACTCTGCCTATTACTCTTTGAACTTCCGGTAATTTACATGAAATAACTGTTTATAATCTGATTTTTTTCTTCTGCAACATCTAAATGATCATAAATCGTACCAACATTACAAATTATAGCTTGTTTGGTATAGAATGAAGTGTACTAATATAGTATTATGGCTTTTGCAGCTTCAAATTGATGATGATCGGTTTGAAGATGCTGAAGAGATGGATCACGACAAAGACATTAGCCATAGGTGATTATGTTGTCACATTTTAAAGCATTCCTTGAACTATGCCTATTTAGTTTCTATGTAGCTTTGTTTGTGCTGATGGCTTCTGTAAACATTATTAATGTTGATGTTGTGGATCTTTAAAATTATGTTGGCCGATTAATACTGTATAATTGTGCATCCTTTCGATAATGTGACAATCTGTTGGACCGAAAAATTCTGTTCATCTAAAATTAACAAAACATAACAAAAAATCGAATCTTGAGCCTATTATGATAAACTCTAAAATTCACGACCGCTGTTGGAAAAATTGGTGGATCTTCAAATCAATGTTAATAAGATGATTGGAAGTTCGACTTGTGTGATATCTATGTCTACAACTGAAACGCTTGAAAACAGAACATCATATTTGGAAGGATAACGAAGAAGCAAAATTACAAATACCCAATTGCAACGACGAACTTTTATAATCTTTCAACAACCTCTGATCATATGCTAAACAGTCCTGACTTTATAATTAAAATAAGAAACAAAATTCTCAATCCCCATACCAATATCTTTTAACTTCAATAAAATATTGGAAAACCACACATTGCAATAACCCCTAGAAATATTCTTTCAATTGCAAGGCCTCCTACATTTGTTGTGATCCAACATCCAATAAAGTAAAGATTTCCAGCAATATTAATAACAACAAAACAAGCTGGGACATTTATGAATCTGCAATAGTAACTTCAACTTCAACACCAGGTTCAATTGTGATGGAAGTGATCTGCTTAACCACATCAGGGGAACTGAAAAGGTCAATAACTCGCTTGTGGACTCGTAGCTCAAATCTATCCCATGTGTTGGTTCCTGTAAACGGAATAGAAAAATGAGAATACACATATCTAACTATATCTGTATATCAACAGGACTTGTTCAAACTAACGGCCATCAACTCAAAAACACAAAGAATGTTCATATTCATCTCAAACATTCCCCAATTACAAACAAGGGGAGCGACATTCACATAATTTTTGGGTAAAGCAGCTGAATTCTAAAAGACAAACATATAGATACTTAACATAGAATATCGTGATCACCAAATCAGATATATGCACAATTTGGAGTTTGCTTGATGATATCAAATAAAACTAACACAATTCTTAACCAAATTGGTCTGATTTTTTGACAATACGATGTTTAAAGTTAGTGAACACCACAAAATGTCCATGAATACGGGAGTAAAACATTATCAATTATAAAAGGGCATGAATTATTATTGATAAACTACAAAACTCACAAACAATTCTTATTGGTGATTAACATAAAAATCTCTATTCCAAGATAAATTACCTTCACCACAGGGGGACTTCCTGGTGGTAATGTGAAGAACCTTGGTGGGCATTCTAACTGGTCCCTTAACCCTCAGTCTCTTATCCTTAGCACCACGTACCAAGTCAGAACAAACTGTTCAATTCAAACCATCACAATTAATAAACCACAACCTACAATGCACTACAATTTCCTATGTTGACAATCATTACAGGCTCCAGATCCAGATATATCATGAAAAGTTTTTCTAACAGCATTATAAATACAACCTCAAAGGATAAACTACTGAAAGGGTAACGGATCAATCACAAAATAGGCATGCTAGTTCAAAGCAAAGTTCTTTCACAAGCCTATTCTAAGAGGAACAGAAATAAGCAACCTTTCTCGAGGTTCTTAACATTCTTCGACGAGAGAGTGATTCTGATTTTATGAATCTGCTCCTGGGCCTCCTCCAACCCCGGCTTTGTTGGCTTCATAGCTCCATAAGCTGCCGCCATTATCTCGTTTTGCTTCATTCATACAACATAAACATCAATTTAAGGTCGCAACCCACACAGAACGCCTCAAAAGGCAAAACCCAACAAACTAACAACAGATTGCTAGATAATTGAAGAAACACAACTCTACAAACGATATTTAAAGAAAAGAGTCAACGATGAATAGATTCAGAGCACCTGAAAAGGGTAAAAGGATGAACCGGCGGGAGTTCTCGGGGCTGCTTCTCTTCTGCGATTTGGGTTTGAGGTTTATATATGTGATTTTTAGGTTAGGGTTTTTGTTTAGATGAAATTTTATGCGGTCACATCTGGGCTCATATTTTCAATTAATTAAAGAAATTATTAAATATATCTGATTTTTTATTTGATTTATTATATTCTAAAAATTGTCCCCTTTAACTTCATAATATTATACAACTTTTTGAGGCACCTCTGTCAATTTTTTGAGTTCAGATATATTGTTGCGAATACGATGTTCTTATCATATTCTATTAAATTTTATTTATACATTTACATGGGTCTCAAATAAATATATGGATGAGATTTAAAAAAATAAGTTATAATATAATATCTAAAATAGAAAATTTGATGTACAATTTTTTTAAGTATGTCCTGTTTTACGAGAGTGATCGATATACATAATCTTCCTCTTGTATTTTTTTTATAAAAAAGTTGTTTTTGTAATTTAAATATGTGACCTTTTTATTACAAAAGAGCAACTTTTATTAGTTACTCTCCCTCGTAAATTGTCTGGAATTATAAATAAAATATTAACAAAAAAAATAAAAATTGTGATAATTGAACATTATAAAAATAATAAATTTTAAAGTCTAAGAATTAAAATAAAATATTAAACTACAAGAAATTTTAGTAAAATTATTTTAAAAAATCTTATTTAATAATAATTTTAAGGGTTATCAAAATTTATTTAAATATTTTCATATTAGTCTTAAACTTTATCGATTCTTAATTAAATTTCAATTTTAAAAGGTGTAATTTAACAATACAAACCCTTCTAATTCTAATACATTTAAAATAAATGACATGTAAATTAAAACAAAAAAAAATAAAAGTTAAGTTCTTTTTTCTTTATTTTTCACATTATCTTTACTTTTTAATGTAAAAAGAACTTTTTACACTATTATATTACATTTTTTAACAAATTTTAAATTTTGACTGAAAATTTTTGAGGGTTTAACACTATAAACAAGAAGAGGCTGACTGTCATTTGTTTGAATATCCATCAAATTCAATTGGTCATTCAAATGGCCATCATGACTTAGCTGGTAGTACTTCAGGTAGGCCTTTTAGTGTTCCATTGATCTGGTTAGATGACACTCTGCCTATTACTACCTGACTTTTTCCAGTCATTTACATGAAACAACTGTTTTTAATCTCATGTTTTCCTTCTGCAACATCTAAATGATCACAAATTGTATCAACATCACAAATTATAGCTTATTTGGTACAGAATGAAGTGTACTGATATAGTATTATGGCTTTTGCAGCTTCAGATTGATGATGATCGGTTTGAAGATGCTGAAGAGATGGAGCACGACAAAGACATTAGCCATAGGTGATTATGTTGTCAGATTTTGAAGAATGCCTTCTAACAGTTCAACCATGCCTATTTAGTTTCAAAATAGCTTTATGCTGACTGCTTTTGTAGACATTATTCTGGATGTTGATGCTGTGGATCTTTAAAACATTCTGTTCATCCCAAAAAAAAGAAAAACTGAATCTTAAGCCTGGGTTGGAAAAATTGGTGAAAGTTTAGATCAATGTTAATGAAATGATCGAAAGTTCGATTTGTATGATATCTGTTTCTACAGCAATAACACTTGAAAACAGAAGATCACATTTGTGATGATAATGAAGCACAACTACGAACACCCAATTCCATCTACGAACGTTACAAGAATTCAACCTCAGAACATTTGCTAATCAGTCTTCTGACTTGAGAAATAAAATAGGAAACAAAATTCTCAATCTCCATACCAAAATATTTAACTTCAATAAAATATTGGAAAACCACACAGTGCAATAACCGTTTTAAGTATTCTTTCAACCGCAAGGCCTCCTACATTTGTTGTGATCCAACATCCGATGAAGCAAAGATTCCAGCAATGTTAATAAGAACAGAAGCATGGATATTTATGAATCTGCAATAGTAACTTCAACTTCAACACCAGGTTCAATAGTGATGGAAGTGATCTGCTTAACCACATCAGGGGAACTGAAAAGGTCAATAACTCGCTTGTGGACTCGTAGCTCAAATCTATCCCATGTGTTGGTTCCTGTAAACGGAATAGAAAAATGAGAATACACATATCTAACTATATCTGTATATCAACAGGACTTGTTCAAACTAACGGCCATCAACTCAAAAACACAAAGAATGTTCATATTCATCTCAAACATTCCCCAATTACAAACAAGGGGAGCGACATTCACATAATTTTTGGGTAAAGCAGCTGAATTCTAAAAGACAAACATATAGATACTTAACATAGAATATCGTGATCACCAAATCAGATATATGCACAATTTGGAGTTTGCTTGATGATATCAAATAAAACTAACACAATTCTTAACCAAATTGGTCTGATTTTTTGACAATACGATGTTTAAAGTTAGTGAACACCACAAAATGTCCATGAATACGGGAGTAAAACATTATCAATTATAAAAGGGCATGAATTATTATTGATAAACTACAAAACTCACAAACAATTCTTATTGGTGATTAACATAAAAATCTCTATTCCAAGATAAATTACCTTCACCACAGGGGGACTTCCTGGTGGTAATGTGAAGAACCTTGGTGGGCATTCTAACTGGCCCCTTAACCCTCAGTCTCTTATCCTTAGCACCACGTACCAAGTCAGAACAAACTGTTCAATTCAAAGAGACATCACAATTAATAAACCACAACCGACCATGCACTACAAGTTCCATTACAGGCTCCAGATCCAGGTATATCATGAAAAGTGTTTCTAAGAGCATTAGACTTTCAACCCAAAACGATAAACTAATGAAAAAGGATCTGATCAATCGCAAAATAGGCATGCTAGTTCAAAGCAAAGTTCTTTCACAAGCGTATTCTAAAAGAAACAGAAAGAAGCAACCTTTCTCGAGGTTCTTAACATTCTTAGACGAGAGAGTGATTCTAATCTTATGAATCTGCTCTTGGGGCTCCTCCAACCCTGGCTTCGTTGGCTTCATAGCTCCGTAAGCTGCCGCCATTATCTCGTCTTGCTTCATTCATACAACAGAAACATCAGTTTAGGTTCACAATCCATAAAGCACGCATCAAAACAAGTAAAAAGGCAAAACCCAGCAAATTAACAACAGATTGCCGATAATTGAAGAAACACTACTCTACAACGACATTTAAAGAAGACCCAGTAAAAATATCCTAACATAGAGTCAATGATGAAGAGATTCAGAGTACCTGAAAAGGGAAAGAGGATGAACTGGCAGGAGTTCTTGGGGAATCTTCTCTTCTGCGATTTGGGTAGATGAAATACAAATCTCCGATTTTGAGGTTTATATATGAGGTACTATGATTTTTAGGGTTAGGGTTTATGGATTCAATTAATTAAAGAAAAGATTAAATATATCTTGTATTTGTAATTTGATTTCTTATTTTATTTATTATATTACAAAAATTATCATTCTATAGTATTATTTAACTTTTTGATTTACTCCCATTATTTTTATTTATTTTATCACCAAAATTATGTGTTTCAATATGCATTATTTAAAAATCACGCTAACAAATGAATCATTTGCTTAAATTGAGTTTATTATGTTAAACTTTAAAAATTTCAATTTATTTATTTAATAAAAGATGAACGAGTTTTTGAATTGAGATTAGAAATTTCGTTTCTTATAGAAGTAAAATTATTAAGTAAGTTTTAGAGTCATCGGTAAAATTATTCTTTTATATTCTAAGTCACAATTATAAATCACGGAAACAGCCTCTTTGTAAAAATATAAAAGAAATTGCGAATATTATAACTATCCTGATAACTCCGGGATGCAAGGAGCTTGTAAGCTGCCAAGGTGAACCTTTGACTTAGACAGAAGTAAAATCATTAATCTCAAAACATTTCAGAGCTCACCATTATTTGATAGTTATCATCATTCTTCATATCAAGTCCAGGACTCCACAATACAACTAAGAACACTAGAGTAATGGAATTCATGTACGTGTAAAACTATGATGCACAACTAGCCTAACAAAGTGCTTTGGCAGCTTCAGTAACAGCATCTACTGTGATTCCTAGTTCCTTGTATATTCTACTAGCCGGTGAACTTGCACCGAACCGATCAATACCGATTGCCTTACCATTTTCGCCAATGATCTTTTCCCACCCAAATGTTGATCCTGCTTCAATGCTAACTCTAGCTGTTACAGAATCTGGCAAGACACTTTCCTTGTATGCATCAGATTGCTCATCAAATAACTCCCATGAGACTAAGGAAACTACACGAACGGTTTTCCCTTCTTTCCTCAGCTTGTCAGCAGCCTTGGCTGCAATTTCTAACTCAGAGCCTGTTCCAATGAGTATAAGATCTGGTTTGTTGTGATAAGAATTGTCCGAGATAATGTAACCTCCTTTCTCGACACCCTCAACAGATGTTCCAGGGAGTTGAGAAAGCTTTTGTCTTGAGAGGGCAAGAATTGAAGGTCTCTTCCTATTGAGAACAGCAACTTTATATGCAGCAGCTGTTTCAGTTCCATCGGCTGGACGAAGCATCAAGATGTTCGGCATTGCTCGGAAGCTTGCCAAATGCTCAATGGGTTGATGGGTGGGTCCATCCTCTCCAAGTCCAATTGAATCATGAGTCATGACATAAATAACACCCGCTTGACTTAATGCAGAAAGTCTTATGGCTGCTCTCATGTAATCGGTGAAGACAAAAAATGTTGCACAATAAGGGATCAGCCCAGGACTATGGAGGGCAATCCCATTGCAAATGGCACCCATTCCATGCTCCCTTACACCAAATCGGACATTACGTTCTTCAGGGGTATCCTTTTGGAAGTCACCAAAAGATTTCATCAATGTCATGTTGGAAGAAGCAAGATCTGCACTACCACCAAGAAGTCCAGGAAGCACTTTCGCCAGAGCATTAAGGCATTGTTGAGACAAATTTCGAGTGGCATCTGCCGGACTTTCAGGAGTGTAAGTCTGCATGATCAGTAGGAAAAAAACTTCAGATGAAAATAACACTGATTCCTCATCAAAATCAAAGATAAATGCACACATATAAACCAGTAAGAATTGGAATATGTACAAACCGGAAGTGCCTTCTCCCAGTCTGCAGGCAGTTGACCATTGATGATAGACCTCAACTCTGCTGCTTCTTTTCCATATTTTTTATCATACTCCGCAAATTTAGCATTCCATTCAGCTTCAAGAACGGTACCTTCAGTAACATGACGACTCCAGTGCCTGAAGAGCACATCAGAGCTCAATAAAGAAACTATAGATGGATTCAACCTTCTTAGTTATTTTACCTTTTAACATCCTCTGGTACATGGAACGGTTCATGAGACCATCCAAGGTTCTTCCTCGTTGCATCTACTTCTTTGGCACCCAATGCACTCCCATGTACACTATATGAGTTTGCTTTGTTAGGAGATCCATAACCAATAGTCGTGGTGATCTGTTTCAGAGTTTTAGCAAAAGCAATGTCAGCCAACAAACTCCAAAAATGTATCCAGCTCAAAAATCAAGCAATTTCACCTTAATCAATGAAGGTTTATCTTTGACAGCCTTTGCTTCCTTAATCGCCACACGAATGTCGTCATATCCCAAGTTACCATTCTTCACCCAAATAACATGCCATCCAAGTGCCTCAAAACGAGATTCAACACTCTCAGTGAATGCAATTTCTGTGTTTCCATCAATGGAAATGTGGTTGTCATCATAGAATGCTATAAGCTTACCAAGTCCCAAGTGCCCTGCTAGGGAACAAGCTTCATTCGAAATTCCTTCCATTTGACAACCGTCCCCAAGGATCACATATCTAACAAAAGTTGCATGTATATCAATCAATTAAATAGAATTTCAGACAAAATCCAGAACATAGATAACGGAAATAAATGATGGCAAGAGGGGTACGTGTAGTGATCAACAATCTCGAACCCCGGTCTGTTGAATCGAGCAGCCAAGTGCTTCTCAGAAAGAGCCAACCCAACGGCGTTGGCAATGCCTTGACCAAGAGGTCCTGCAAAAGAGATGGTCATAAGACACAAAGAACATCTATTGATGTTAACATTAAAAATGAACAGAGTTTAGAGTTCAAACCAGTTGTAACTTCAATCCCAGGCGTTTCAAAATTCTCAGGGTGACCAGGAGTAACGCTTCCCCATTGGCGAAAAGCCCTCAAATCCTCCTCCTAGTTCAGACAAGAAAAAGAAAGTTGCAGCAAAATTTGCATGTAGTTTACAAATTATACAACAGAACATGCTTGAACATGTTAGTGAAAACTTTGATCTAATCATAACACCACCTTCTAATCACCAAAAACTATGGAGGAAATTTGATTTTGATACACAGCAAGCACCATGAAGATTTCAAGCTCACGACTCTCTACTTTCTGATTTACATGTCACTAGCAAGTTGATCATCTAACCCATCAGTTATATCACATTCAGACAGCAAAAAATTTCATTAAAATTGTCCAGAGAGTGATAGAAACCACTTTGTTCAGGAAATCCCCAACTCAAGCTTGAAACCTACTCATTCCACAACAAAACTGTGCAACCACCTAAACCATCATTTTCCAATAGAAGTTCATTACTTGCCTCTTCCAAGGTGTTCAATTCATTACTTTCCTCTTCCAAGGTGTTCAAGACTCATAAACGATCAAAACCCAGACCTTCAATCCAACGTAACAAGAACCAAATCATCAAGATCGCAACAACTTACAAACTGTACATTAAAGGAAATTAAAGAGAAACGAAGATAAGTGTGCACCTTGATACTATCATAACCAGCCAAATGAAGAAGAGCATAGTGCAACATGCACCCATGTCCCGCTGACAAAAGAAACCTGTCGCGGCCAAACCAATAAGGATTCTTCGGATTATATCTCATAATCTCATCAAACAATATGTGACCCAACGGAGCACAACCCATGGGCAGACCAGGGTGACCCGAGTTAGCCTTCTCCACCGCATCAATAGCAAGAAACCGTATAGTGTTCACCGACTTCTCCACCAACTCGGAGTCGGTCGTCCTTTCAACACTGTTCACAGAAGCAGCTCTCACGAGGAATTCCGGTGAAGTCAAATATCGACGGCGAGAAATTGCGGCGCGTGCGAGAACCGACGTGGTCTTCAGGTTTGTGGTAGAGATGAAAGAAAGCGGTGGTGGGTTGGTTGCGGAATCGCGATTGTGGCGGTGAAGTGATGGAGAATAGAGGAGGGCTCGTGAGAGTGTACAAGAAGCATGAGTCGCCATGATCGTGTCGATGTAGAGAGAGACAGAACTGTTTGATGTTCGCCGATTCTGATTGTCTTCGACGGTACTATGTTTGAGACATAAATGCTATGATCGTCGGGTTGGGTTAGTTTTTGTCGTTACGCGCGTGGAAGATACAGTTAAAAATGAGAAACTAGGGCCCGGCCCAATTTTTCATTTGATTCCGGGCTCGACTTGAATGATTGAGAGCCCGAAACCCAATCGAGTTCACGAAAACACTAATCAATGCCTAATTAGATTAAAATAAAAAAAATTGGATACAACCTAATTATAGCCTAAGTTTAATATTATTTTTACTGAATTTATAGTATCATGTTCAATTTTAATATTTTCAAAATATTATTAATAACACTTTAAATCTTAATTAAAATAAGTTTTTTTGTTAACTTTAACTTGTATTATGTCACAAATTTTTTTTTAAACAGAGAAACTCGCAATCTCTATCCTTTAGTTGCGCATTAAGTAAACCTTTGGATTGACGCAATAGTCTGCAAATCACGTCAACCAGATACTTCACACTAGGCAAATCATGTATGACAAAGTCGATTGAGAAAGCGTAACTAGGGGGATTCGAACATAAGACCCTTTGGTCTTATATCTCTTATTCTACCAACTCGACCACCCTAAGAGGCCAAATATGTAATTTGGATCTACTAAGTATCAATGTAGTCTTAATATCGATTTCATTAATTAAAAGTTAACAAAAAATTTAAATTAATTACTACCATTATTTTTGTTACGAGTATTATTTTAGAAATATTATGATGCAATGGATATTATTTTAGTGACATTAAGCTATAAAGTAGTATAAAAATGATCTTATTTATAATTTTTTTGTAAAATGTTAGTAATACCTTTACCCATAATCAATGTTTTAAAAATTAAATCGGAAGTTAAAGTGATAAGACAAGAAGTTTAAAATTTAAAACGTTCAACTAGTCTTAGACTATCATAAAATCGGTTAAGATTGGCTAAAATTAAAGAATTTGAAAATTAATTAAAGACGATTATCTTTACCTATTGAAAATTTTAAAGTTTAATTAAAAAAATATACTGTTAAACAAAAATTAATGATTTGTAAAAATTAATTAGTTTATAAAAACTGGCCGCTTAATTAATAAATTGATAAAGTTTTAATAAAAAATTATTAAAATAAATCGAAATGAAAAGTTAACTGGTTTAAAATTTTTACTATTAAACCAATTGAGCTTATTTAGTTTTTAAAAAATTATTAGGCTTAGTTTCCTAATAATGTTTAGTGTCGTAATAATCTGTATCCACAAGGCTAGAGATTAAGGTTGCGCTTGGATTTGCGGTGCGATGAAGATAGGTACTTATCCACCGCAGTTTTCAAACGTAGTCACATATTTAAATTTGCGGGCGAAGGAAAGTACGATGCCACCACATAGATCGATAAATAGAAAGAGAGTTGCGGTAAGAAAGTGCTTTTGCCGTAAAAATTATACTTTCCATTAATAACCTTGTGATAATTATTATTTTCTATTATAACCTCAATTAATATTTTTTTATTTATAATTTGAATTTATATAACTAATAATATATTTTTATGAAATATTTTATTTATTAAATTTATTAGATATATTTTTCTTATTTTAATTTAATATTTTATTATTTAAAATTTAAAATTTATATGATTAATAATATATTTTTAATTATTTATACAATAATTAATAGTTTATTAAATCAATAGTTTTTTAATCATTTTATCTTTTTTCAACAACCACAACTTTACTTGCCAAGCATCTATTTTCACGTTTCAGCAGTTACCAAAACAGCAATCCCAAACACATAAGTACTTATTGAGAATCAATACTTATTATTTCAGCAGTTGATTTCAGCAGGTTATCAACCACCACCACTCTTCTAAATCAAGCTTATATCTAATCGTACAAATCTATGATTTCCTTTCTATCTTTTGCGGAGCCAATTCAAAATTTATTAGTGCCTTTTCTTTTTCTACCTTTTTTCAGGTGTGCTAATTAAATATTTGAAAATGACTAATAACTTATTCTTTGGATAAGTCATTAGTGAATTAATAATTTAAATTTGATTCAATTAATTAATAATATATTTACGGGTCGAAAGCGACTCTAATCAAAATTTTTGAAACTATTAAAGTTTTTTTTTTCTTTTTATGTTTTGATTAATGTAATTTCAAAAGTCAAAAGTTCGGCAATGAAATGGACTTCAACTTTTGTTAGATAATGGAATGGTCTTAGAGTCGCATGTAAGTTACGGTCATCTTCTTCTCAGCCATCATTTTCTAAACCTCCTTATTATTGCTATCACTGGCAAACACAACACAGCTGTGTACCAGAAGAGAATGGGAAGGTAATGAGCCTGACGTTGAAAAACACAGCCCACCCTCCTAATTTTGGGATAAGATTTTTTGTTCCAGTTACATATTTTTATATAAGCCCTGTTTGGCATTCAGCTGATTGTATTTAGCTGTTAGCTGATTCTATCAGCTGTTAGCTGATAGCTGATTCTAACAGCTGAATTGACCAGCGGATTGCATTAGCTGTTTGTTATAGATGTTTGGTAAAATTAGCTGTTTAATATTAGCTGTTGATGTGTAAAATGACTTATGAGGGTATAGTTTTTTAAAAAAATTATAAGGGCATGAATATTATATTTCTTAGTATTTCGTTGAATATTAAGTTTATAACTTTA
>JAOTAY010000006.1:36535848-36559764 GCA_025629805.1 Erythroxylum baracoense | reverse complement strand
TGTACATAATTCATAAGCATAACATAGGGTCATGCATGACACTATTCATAATAATTAATTTTGCTTCAACTATGCCATACTATAGCACAATTAATTAATTATAATTAGGTAAAAATTTGACTTGCAAAAATTATGAGGGTATAATTGACATAACTTCAACTAAAGATAAAAAGCTATTGGAAAACGCTGCTATTAGACAGATGTTCTAAGTTCAGCGGTTTGTAAGTAATCAGCTAGCTTTTCACTTCATCACCAAACAAAGCTTTCAGCTGTTTGACAGCGAATCAGCTAAAAAATAATTGATCCGCTGTTTTCCAAACGCAACCATAATCTATTAAATTTCATTCACATATTTATGTGAAATCTCGTATTCCAATTATGATATTTTTATCATGTTTATATACATATGTAAATAGAATTTAATAGAATAAGGCTATAACAGAAAATTTGATACGCGTAAGTTCTCTCTTTAACCAAATTTACTCAATTTTTCTTTGTGGATAACAGATTTAAAAACCGCCTCTCAATTAATTAGGCATAAAGTTGCATATTACTAAAATTCTTCAAATCATAAGCATCGCTAGATTTCTTCTAAAGTTGTTGTTGTTGTTATTGATAACAAAATTTATTAGAGATTTTTTAATTTAGTATTTAAAATTTTAATTATATGATTAATTTTTAATGACTTTAATAATTTCATTTAAAATATTAGTTATGTTAATATTTTACTAATTTAATTAACAGTATTTTAATCTATAATATGCAAGTGTCTATTATCTTCAACATTTCTTTATCACGACGGATTACTTGTTTTTATTATATCATGTTTTATAAATATCTATCAATTCAATAAATAGTATTCACGGATTAAATATTTTTGTACCGATTATAATATTTCTATCATATTCTATTAAATTTTATTTATATATTTACGTAAATTTTATATAAATATATAGATAAAATTAAAATAGAGTAATTAGTAGGGTAAATATAACAGAAGAGTTGAAATGAGTATGGCAAAATATGAATAGATAGATGCTGATAAGACAGACCCTCTTTATTATGCCAGTTAAACACAGTCAACTCCTGCCAGCTACTGGACCGTTGGGACCGTCACCAACTCACCACCCAACTTTGTCAACTAGTGGAATTTCACCACAGTTTGGCACTAGTTCTTAAATAAAATAAAAAAAATCATTTATAGATAATTATAATTGCAGAAAATTTTAATTTTAATTTTCATATTTTAAAATTATTACTTATCTCTCGAATTATTTAATTATTATACAATACTTCTTGTTTATTTTTTGCTTTATTCAGATGTATTAAAATTTAATAAATTCAATGATAATGATTTAGATAACAATAGATAAAAAAACAATAAAATTTTAAAATATAAAAATCAAATTAATGCTAAGTTAAAAAAATTATAATAAACTTAAATATTATTTAATTTATTATAATGACTTTGTCTTTATGTCGTAGGAATGTTTCTTGAAATTGATAAATTTCTGAATATATAGAATAATTTATAAATTATTTAGTAGATATATATCAACTCATAAATTATATAATTTAATTAAATATTTGACATAGGTCAAAATTAAATTAAGTAAAATTTGAAAAGCTATAAGAAACTCTATAGTTTAAGAACCGAGCTTAGGTCGAATTTTAAATTAAAGTTGAGTTTAATTTTAAATATTTATTAGTCACAAAATCTCTTTCTAAAATAATATTATTGTAAAAATTAAATTAAAAATAGTATCGTTTTAAATTAATATAGAGAATATTTGTATTCGAGTTTATAATTAAATATATATTTAATTTTAAAATTTAAAAATATAAAAAAAAATTTAAGAAAAATTTTAATTTTAATTCGACCCGATTAACTCGAATTAGATCCGGTGACTTTAGTCTAAATCAGATAATACCTTGCAAATTTTACCATGTCTACCTGCTCCGTTGTCTCTTCCCCAGGCCAACCTATCCTTAACCCTAATCTTTGCCCAGTTTGGACCACTTACTGAACTAAACCAGTCTGGAAACGCTGGTCCAGAGAAAGAGAAAACAGAGTTTTTCTACATGAAACAGAAGCTAAAGCGACTAATCAGGGTACGGGTATGTTAAGGAAACAAGCCATTACTCGGTTTTTACAGCAGGAAAGCAGTTGGAGTTGGGGACACATTCCTTTCAATGGAGGAAGAGAACAGAAACAATAGATAAAACCCTTAAGTTAAACTCAACCTCATCATCATTTCCAATCAAGTAACTATGCCACCAACTCCAGAAAAAAGGAAAAGTTGATTTCTGTAGCATGAATCTTTAAATCATTCAACCCAAAGATTGACTATGATTTTGTTCTCATCCAACGAATCACCGTTAAATTTGGTTGCTTTCGGCTCTTTTTTTAAACACCGCTCGTCTCTTCAATCGATTCATGTCAATAGGCATTATTCTGGAGTGTTAAATCATATGTCAACGTGTTTTCCCATAAAGAAAGAAACAATGTTGTCCCATAAAAATCCACAAAAATATCTTATCTATATGACTTATATGGAAAGAGATTGCCAAAACGTGTGTAAATTAAAATCACATTATATATTTAAATTTTAAATTAAAAATGAATATAAAATAATTAGAAAATTCAAAAAATAATAAACCTTAATCTCTGCTACATGTTACTGTTGAATTTCGGTGGAAGGGTGGAAAAATAGGAGTGAATGCTTGTGTAATCATTGTGGATCCATTTCGTTTCAACTTGCATCAATGGTGGGTCCTTAATTTCTTTATACATGTCCTATTAGCTATTACCCTTTTGATTTTTGATATAAAACTTTTTCTTACTCTTATCATGTTATCAACTTTTTTAGTCTACGTGAAATTTGACTCTGTTCGACCTGATTTTAGTTCGAATTAATCAAGTTACGAATTAAAAATGGTTCGTTTGATCGGACTTATAATTCAACCGTTACTTCAAATATGATGTTGTTTTTTAAAAAGAAATTTGTAATTATTATATGGGTTGGACTTATTTGAATAAATTATTTAACATGATTATCTTTATTTAACGAGATTTTAAAAGAAATTTGTAATTTAGCCTATATGATTAACAAAAAAATCTTAGCATGCCTTTTACTTATTTTTCCTAATATTTTAAAAATTAGATCGAAAGTTAAACCGATAAAACAAGAAGTTTAATATTTAAAAAATTCAACTAATATTATAGCATCATAAAATTATTAAAGATTCAATAAAATTAAATAATTTTAAATATCACGGGAAGAGATTGTTTTTACTATCGAAGAATTTAAAGTTTTAATTGAAAAGAAGATTGTTAAAATAAAAAATAATTGATTAATTTACAAAAACTGATCAATTAATTAATAAATTGATCAGTCTTTAACAATAAAAGTTATTAAAATAAATTTAACCAAAAATTGAAAATTAAATTTAAAAATTATCCTATTTAAAGTTTTTACTGTTAAATTGGTCAAATAAGTTCGGTGTTATTGTAAAAAAATGAAACTTAAGCTTAAGGTTTTTAATTAATTTATTATGATAAATGTAGTATGATTGTATATAAAATGCAACTATAGCCAATTATGATAATTATTGGGGACCACAATTATTATATTTTGAGTATAATTATATTAAAACATGAATTTAAATCAATGCTTAAGCCATACAAACGGATTTAAATGAACCAAACCGGTGCGAACAAAAATAGGACAAGCATTCAGTTCAGTTAAATTTGTTTCCACAATTAGTGAATACCTACTCACGTTCGTTCGGATAAGATCTTTTGTATCGGTTATAATATTTTTATTATATTTAATTAAATTTTATCAACAAATTTATGTAAAGTTAAAATAGAAAAATTGGAACAGAAGAGAAGATTTGATGAGTGTCCGTCCAACTAAAGCTCTTTTATCATAAACGGAATAGTGTTTCTCACGCTCCTAACGGGGAGCGTAGATTCCATGTGAATATTGTTATGACACCTCTGTGCCCGCCGTAGCCCGCAAGCACTCCAAAGTTTTCGCGACGTTGTCTCGCTCCCAGCACATAGTGCGCGCGTCAGAAACCTCGCACGCGTCTGCAATAACTAAGCAGAAGAGGTCCGTGTGTTTTGTTGTCGTATAAATTATATATTTTTTAGAATATATTTTAATATTTATTTCAATAAATTATAAAAGAAGCATGTTTTAAAATTTTTTAAATTAAATAATAAAAATTTAAAAAAGAAAGGAGTGACCTCACAATTCAACGGTGGACCCCGTTCAAACTTCAAAGCTCTTCACATTTTGTCATGTCTCCAGTTTGTGATTGTAGATGGGGGGCCGCAAAGCAGCTGTTCATCTGGGGGCCACTTTCTAGGTCCTTATCATTCTCAGCTGTCAGATTGCTACTCTTTTCGTTTCGCTGACGTGTCACTATGAGCCCCGCAATTTACTCCGTGATTACCAACATCCAGCCGTTCAATTCATTAAATGTAGATAATAAATAAATAAATAATTTAATATTTATAATTTTATAAATTATTATTAAGACATTGAAAATCCAAGAGTGGCCTTGAATTAAGGGAGTGTCTGATAACAAGAAGACAAGACAGAGGTCCCAAGAGTTAGAGACTTGTCACCCACAAACAGTGCATAAAAAGGACCAGTGAATGGATATTACCGTAAATCAAAGTAGGTCAGGCCCAGTACGACGACGCATGGACACACACTGAAACTGTGTCTGTGTCTCGCCCGTTATGGAGCTTTCCTTACAGCTAACTCCATTACAACAGGCAGAAGTTTCGCCATTTCCGTGCAAAACTGCAAACTTTAAGAGGATAAAACAGTAGTCCACGTCACCATTTCCAGAGTTTAACTTCCAATAACTGCTTTTGGGTCCATTTTTTTAATTTTATTAATTCAATTGGCTCCTTACATAATTACGAAATTCTCCTATTTTATTATTTAAGTAAATTTAACCGTATAAATGAGTTAAACTCATCGCGTGGTCCCAATGTGGAAGAAAAGTAGGAATAGCGTTAATCCCCAAACTGCCCCCCACCACGCCATCAATTTTCCCGCGCAAAAAAAGTATTTCTGATGATCACATCAGACGAGATGGACGGTCACAATTCCCCTGCCTGACTAAGTGGGCCCCATCTTTCTCCGAAACCTTTTTTTTTTTTAACCTCTCTGTCCTCCATTACCATTCCTTTTTCAAATTTTCAAATTACACCATTCCCCAAAAATGAATGATTTCTCAACCCCACTCCAATTCCATGCCTGTATATATATATATATAGACACATTGAAACCCATATTAGCGATAACATCACTTGTCAAATTCCCACAAGAATGAGCCCACTCCTAGCTCTGATCGCCGTCAGTGTACTTGCACTGATATTTAGCCCAGCTCCGGTGACCGGCTGGCGTCCATGGCCCCACATGAAACCCAACTCCTCCGACCTCCTCTACGGTGGGTCCAAAAAATACGAAGGGTCGTCCGAGTTCGTTCACTTGCGTTACCACATGGGTCCGGTTCTCACTGAGAACATAACAGTCCACACAATATGGTACGGCACGTGGGAGAGGTCACAGAAGAAGATAATACGCGAGTTCATCAGCTCAATCTCCTCCGTTGATTCGAAGCGACCTTCGGTCTCCGGTTGGTGGAAGACCGTACAGCTTTACACTGACCAAACCGGGGCGAACATATCCAGGACGGTGAGTTTAGGCAAGGAGAAGAACGATCGGTTTTATTCTCACGGAAAATCGCTGACGAGACTATCGATACAGTCTGTGATAAAGAGCGCGGTGACAGCTAAAACCAATCCTTTGCCGACAAATCCCAAAAGCGGGTTATATCTTTTGCTCACAGCTCCCGACGTGTACGTTCAGGATTTCTGCGGGCAGGTGTGCGGGTTCCACTATTTCACATTCCCGTCGATAGTGGGCTATACGCTGCCGTACGCGTGGGTGGGTAACAGTGAGAAGCAGTGTCCTGGAGTGTGTGCTTACCCGTTCGCAGTACCAACGTATATGCCTGGACGGAAGCCGCTAAAGTCACCTAACGGTGACGTTGGGGTTGATGGAATGATAAGCGTGATTGGTCACGAGGTTGCAGAACTGGCAACGAACCCGTTGGTGAACGCTTGGTACGCAGGACCCGACCCGAGTTTCCCCGTGGAGATAGCCGATTTGTGCGAGGGTATATATGGGACGGGAGGGGGTGGGTCCTACACGGGTCAGTTGATGGAGGATCATGATGGTGCCACGTATAACATGAACGGGATTAGACGAAGGTACTTGGTTCAGTGGTTGTGGAATCATTTGGTCAATTACTGTACTGGCCCTAACGCACTCGATCAGTAGTCTACGTTTGATTTCATGATCTTCTCTTCCTTTGTAATTTCCTATATTATTTATTATTTTTTGTTGGATTTTGGGTGTGTGCAGCTTGTCATAAAAAGAAAAAGAAAAAGAAAAATCAAATTGCATAATGTAGTTGAGGTTATTATAATTTGTAATAATATTTTTGTATGCCAATATCTAGTCTTTATCTTCCTACCCAATGATTAAAAATTTTAATTTTTTAAGTTGATTTTTAATAATTATTTTGGAAAATTAATTCATTCATTAATTTTTTATCATTTTATTTTAATAATAATCTTCTTTTTATTAAATTTTAACTTACTCGATTTAAAATTTAAAATTTTTTTGTATTAGTTTTATATTATTTTAATGAGTCATTTGGAAACAACTATTGGTTAGAAATAAAGTTGCATATTATTGAACCTTAATTGAGTATAATTATGTTGTTATTGTTTTATAATAGTTTAATATCGATTTATTTCTTATTTTATTTATTATAATACATTATAATTAATTAATTTACTATAATTAATGAAGGAACCATCAAAGCTCGAGTTAGACGAAGTTCAAATCTTTTGTTTTATTTACTTTATTACGAAAGTCAAATCTTTTGTTTTATTTACTTTACTCTAATTTTATTTTATTAAATTTTGTCTACACATTTATGTAGGGTTTACGTAAATGTGTAGATAAGATTTAATAAAACATGATAGGAACATCAAAACTGATACAAAAGATCCAATTCGGGATGCTATATATACCTTCCATGTTTTATGTAATTAATTACATTAAACCTACGGTTGGGACCATGGGTCAAACAATGTCTTTCAAGGGATGACGTAAGCGATAAGCTAATTATAATCTTATTAATTTTTTAATTTTAAAAGTTTTTAAAATTATATTAAATAATTTATTATTAATTAATAAAATATTTTATGTAGAACATATAATTTAACAAGAAGTAATTTACTTGAAATATATTATTTATGTACTTCTTTATAGTTTATTTAATAAAATAATTAATTATTATATTTATACAATAACAATCTAGTAAAAAATTTTGATGATCCACGAGATTTTAATAGATTCAATAGTATACAACTTTAGAAAGACTATTATTTTTATAAATATTAAAATATTTTAAAAGACTAACATTTGCATATTTTTTACCTTTTTATCAAAAAAACAAAAAATGACAAAAAAGGAAAAGAAACAAAAGAATAACATTCACATTTTTTGATGAAATGTACTTACTTTCTTCCAAGAGGGAAAAGGAACACAAAGACAGAGACAAGGAACAAGATTCCTAACATTGATCACAGATTTCTCCTTTTGGGTTGCAAATTTGGGAAACAGCTGGCTCTATCTTCAAGTAGGCATACCTTGGATATGGGAGAAAGAAAACATTAAACATGGCAAAGATTAGACAAATGAATCAAGTAAAGCAACAAGGATTAACAATATATTAATATGATCACCACATTGATTAAAGAGTCCAAAAGTATTAGAATATCTTATATTGACTAAACATGAAAATGTTTAAGAATTTATAAGTGATAAAGGTCAACTATCCAAGTGACTAGTTCTTGTCATTTTGACAATAGTTGACTCAAGCTTAACTCTAATATAGTATCAGAGTCGATAGTTGTTCGTCTGGATGTCCAGTTCCAGTTGTACTTGAGAGGGAGTGTTAGAGTATCTCATATTGATTAAACATGAAAATGTTAAAGGGTTTATAAATGATAAGAGCTGACTATCTAAATAGCTAGTTCTAGTCATTTTAACAATATTTGACATAAGCCCAACTCTAATAAAAAGAATCAGATTAATTAATTCCCTTTTGATTAAATGTAACAACAATAATAACTCAATAAAAATTTCAATGATGCACGAAATCTGAAAAAAAAGTCACCAATACGTAGCCTTATTTTAATTGAAGAATTTTAAAAATAATTGAAAAATAATATCCTTATTATTGAAAATTTTAAAGTTTAATTAAAAAAAATTTACAAAAAATAATTGATTAATTAATAAACTGATCAATTTTTAATAACAAAAATTACTAAATTAAATCAAACCAAAATATTAAAAACTGAAATAAAAATAATTCAAGATTTTCATTATTAAACCAATCAAATCGATTTGATTATTAAAATATTCATTTTGATTTACTAGGTTGATGATTTTAAGTCGTAATAATTATAATTCATCTCAAATTTAAAGAGAATGGTTAATTAAATAAATATAAACACGATTTATAATACGTTATATGTTAAAGAGAATCACTAAAATGATGATTTTCCAACTTTTTCCGACCTATGGGTTCTAAGTGTAATGAAATCAACTACAGAACAAAAAGCATGTCACCATCAATGCTAGCTTAAAGGAATAGAAGATGGTCACAACAGAACGGGTAAAAGAGGAAAAAAAAAGCAAATTCCCTGTTGAGGTTTCTTGGGTACAGCAAGCTAAGGGGCTGTCAAGTTGTGAAGCTCTTTTCAGTTCCATGTAATTGATGTAAACAGAACAATGGTTTATATTTTAATAAGCAACAAAAAGGGAAAGTGGAAAATGAAGAAGCATGCATGGAGTAGGTGCAAATTGTTTAGCATTGAAAGGGGAAGAGATATGAAAGGAGAGGAAGTAATAATTACATGAATGGGGACCTCTAGGGTATGCATTTTCATCTGATTCTTCACACATCTTCCATGAAGTGACACACAGAGTGCTTATATTTAATGGATTTAAAACTCAAACCAGCTGGAATTGCAGATATATAATGATCAGGTGGTCCATAAAGATAACTCCGATGTTTCAAAAATCGGACTAGACAAGACCGGCAAAATCAAAAACCGGCCAGTATTCTGATTCGGTTTGTAGTAACAATCTTTATATGTTAACTAATAACTCAGATAGCCCCTTAACTGGTACCAAAGGTATGATCTTGACAAATGCTATTTACTTGAGGAATACATTCATGGACAGTGAAGGATAGAGCTATTTGCAGAAGCTTAAGATTCCAAATACACAACTTTAGACATTCATAGTGAAAGAAGGGAACTTGGTGAATTTCATAGCTTGTATCATTAATCGTAACACATAGCAATTTCATGGGAAGCAAGCCAAATCACTGAGGTATATATCAAGCTATTCAATGAAAACTACATTTCTTGAGAATCACAATCTCTAACAAAACTTGCCAATTTCAATACTTCAGCAATGTCTTATAAACAAACGACATGCGGTATCAAAATGACTTTTCCCGGACGAATGAAGTTCATACCTGCCTAAAGAAGAGTTGTCTTCGGAGAGATATACATTAACATTGTCGGACCAATACCCCTCTCATGAGCCATCCGGGGCCAAACAAACATAAACATGATATGTATTAGCCTCTTCAAAATCTGGTTCAGCGAATAGCAAATGTTGTACTAGAGGCCAATTGCACATGCATTAGATTTTAAAGCATATATCAAACAGCAAATGTTGAACTGACATGACGATGTAGGAACAGGTGAAAAAAAGAGAAGTGAGTCAGGAAAAGAAAAGATTTAGCTGCAGAATACAAGTTTGGAAAGGATTACATCATAAACTGAAAGCAAGTTAGGCACAATAAATTAGTGAAAGAAACAGTTTAAAGTGACGAGCACTGTAACATCTGTGTTATGCTGACTTTTACAGGGTAAGTTAATAACAAGACAACATGTGAATCTATTGGTTCAACATGTACACAGCAATATGACGGTGAGCAAGAACAGACTCTGCCTCTCATTCATCTCATACTATCCCCTGCCGTTCACATGACCAAGTCATGCCGGATTCACTCACAGGAAAAGTGGTCACCAGATATGCCTTCCACTAAAAGACATGAACTAAGTTTTAGATGTTTAGAAGGGCGACAAATACACTAAATTACAATCTAACTTGATATAATTAGCTGAGGATTCCGTGTAGAACCATTAACAGGGATACAAACAACTCATTATCTTTCCCTCAGGAAAGGCATCCTAACTATTCTCTGATATGATACATTCTCGACTCTTCAGTTCAACAAGTAGAATAATACAAGGTAAAATAAACCATGGAAGTGTTGGTCCATTGTGAACCAGAAGTGCTCCTCACAAAACATTGTAGTGTTGGTCCATCTAACACATGTCACTTTTGGTCCTTAATTTTGTCATTCTGCAGGTACTTCAGCACCCCATATGCAACAGTGCCACCAACAAATACAAAGACCGTAGGGGTAAAAACTGGATAGAGATACTTCACAAAAAACTTGTCCCATTCTTCAGGTAGAAAACCTGTAGATACAAAAGAGCTAAAGCCTTGTTAGTTGAAAAGAATTAGCAGTATCTTTAAGATCAAACTTACCGTGATTTGCCTTCTTTTTACATGATCATAATGCCAAGAATTTATGTTTTCAGACTAAAAACTGAAAGAACTTTACATGTCAACACTGAGCAGTTAAACAACCACATATAAGTTAGTACTACCAGCGACAACAGAAAGGATGAAAGACGGAACTTTGTTACAACTCTGTTAAAGGCTTATCTCTGGGGTCCCGATTCTCATAATCAGATGCAACTGTTAATAAGAACATAAGTCTTTCAAAGAAAGCCACTAGCCATAGTTCGAAAAGTTGACAGAGTAGCCTCTCAATTCTCACAACAAGAGTAGCTAGTACAAGGAACTCATATAATCAACAACGAAATGCACTAAAAGTAGGCATCTAGGATCATCACATATGCCGTAAACATAAATGGGTAACCCCATATAAAACTGATCGTAGCAGGACCTTGGTAGAGGTTAAGGAGGGGGTTTGATTAAAGATGGTCAATTTCCAAATCATTGCTTCTCGCTTGTGTATAAACAAAACATTGAAATGTTTTAACTTCATGGGATCACTAGGATTATATTTGAGTTCTTGATCTCTGGACAGCCTTCAAAAAGAATCGAAACTGTGTTTGGCTTAGAAAGATTTTATTTTGTGGTCCAAATATGGATGTCTTCATCTTCCCAATTCAACACAATTCGATTTGAATCATCCCAGATATTTCTAGCTTAATGCAATCCCATCCATCATTAATATCCAACTTCACTCCAACACAAGTCCAATAAAATACAAAAACCCTATTCATCTTTCATATCTTCAATCATAGATTCAATCACAGGATATATACAACTTCACAATCAACGAACACGTACCTGATGCAGCGAGCATAATGCCCTCAACAAGAATGACTATGCCGAACCCCAACCAAGCAAGAACAAAAGCATTCTCATTTTTCCTCTCCTCCTCGACTTTAGCCTCGTCCACTTGAGAAAGCAGTTCCGGTTTCTCAACCGGCGACCGTCGAATTATCCTCGCCCTCTCTCTTTTACCCGTCTGTTTCTTCTTGCTCGAACTTGACTGGGTTTGCGCCGAGGAAGACGACGATGACGAGTATGAGCCAAACCCCAGCCCAGCTCCCGAGGGCTTCTTGGTCGGAGCTTGGTCGCCGGTGGGCTGCGCGTCCGTGGTGGGTTTCTGGGAGTAGACGGTAAGGTTGGTTTTGGAGGTTGAGAGGAGGAGAGGTGTGTGGTGAAGATAGTGACAGTGTGCGTTGAAGAGGAGAGAAGGTGGAGAGTGGATTCGAAGCGCCATTTTCAGTTTAATCGGTTAATACAGTTGTCTTTGTGTTGGCTCTTTATAGTGTCCACTCAATCTTCAGAGAGTTTTAACTTTTGATAATCCCACTTTTACACCCTACAATCTTGGAAGTATTATAAACAGCCCCTTTTCTTTCGGCTTCATGCCATTCTCCCTAATGGACTAATTGATGCCCTAATAAGCTGGGTTGGGTCAGACTGAGACTAATTTAACTCAATTTTTTTAATTTAAAATTCAAAAAATGATGTTGTATATCATTTTTTTAATAAAAAAGCTTTATTTTTGATCTGTCAATCTGCGGAGTTGTCTGTTCTTGAGAAAATTTTCCATGCTAAAACAGCAAAGGAGGCATGGGAAATTCTGCTCAAAACATATGAAGGTACTGACCCAGTCAAACGAACGAAGTTACAAGGCTTAAAACGTCAGTTCGAGCTGATGGAGCAAGGAAAAGATGAAAGCATTCGTGATTATATCTCACGAATGGACAAGCTCGTCAACGAAATGAAAAATAACAGTGACGAAATAAAGGAGAAAGAAATCATGGAGAAAATTATGCGTACGTTGTCAACTCATTTTGATTACGTGGTAGCAGCTAATGCTCAAGTTGCAGAAAGTGAAGAAGGTATGAAGATGGTGCTTGCAACAAGTCATGCAGTAGCTGACAAAAATGACAACCAGTGGTTGTTAGATACAGGGTGCAGTAATCATCTAAGCGGGAAAAAAGAACTATTTTCAGACTTAGATGAAAGTTACCACACTTCAGTCAAGCTTGGTGACAAACTTGAAGTCCTGGGGAAAGAAAAGAATGCCATCAGATTAAAGGATGGATCTTTGAATTATATTTCTGATGTATTCTACGCACCTGCTATATGTCAGAATCTCTTAAGTGTGGGACAGCTTGCTGAGAAAGGCTATGATCTAAAATTCAATAAGAAAGGTTACACCATAAATGATTCAGAGATGGGCCTAATAGCAAAGAAAAACATGTCAAGGAATTGTCTATTCCTAATGAACATTAAGTATGATGCTGATTTATGTTGCAAAGTTGCAGCTGTTGATGATAATTGGTTTTGGCAGATGCGATTTGGACATTTCAATTTTGAAAGCATCAAATTTCTTGCAAGTAAAAAATGGGTTATTGGCTTGCCTGTTATCCAAGCTCCTGATCAACTATATGAAGCTTGTATAGGAAAAAGCATCAAGATCCTTTTCCTAAAGGACGTTCCTGGAGAGCTATAAAACCAATTGAGCTAGTGCACTCTAATTTATGCTATGCGGAGTTCTATCCAGTGAAGGTAATAAATATTTTGTTACTTTCATTGTGACTTTAGTTGGAAGACGTGGGTGTATTTTCCGAAAAATAAATCTGATGCTTGTGATAAGCTCAAAAGTTTTATGGTGTATGTTGAAAGGCGGAGTAGTTATACCCTGAAAACCTTGAGAACTGATAGGAGAACGGAGTATATTGTTTGTGATAATTTCTTGAAGAAACATGGTGTTAAGCATCAAATGACTGCCAGATACACTCCTCAACAAAAAGGAGTGGCAGAAAGAAAGAACAGAACGATCATGGATATGGTGAGAAGCATGCTGCATTGCAAGAAATTACCCAAGAGTTTTTGGGCAGAAGTAGTTACCTATGTTGTTTACATCTTGAATACATGTCCTATCAAAAGTGTGCGTGATAAAACTCCACAAGAAGCTTGGAGTGGGCAAAAACCAAATCTCAATCACTTGAAAATCTTTGGCTATATTGCTTATGCACATCTTCCTGATTAACTGAGGAAAAAGCTCGATGACAAGGCAGAAAAATACATCTTTGTAGGTTATAGTGAAGAAACAAAAGCCTACAAGTTGTATAATCCAGAAACCCAAAAGGTAATCATCAACCAAGATGTTATTTTTGATGAAGATGGAGCATGGGATTGGTCAGAAAAAGAAAAGAAGTTGTTGCCTGTACCGGTAACTACAAATGAAGAACTTGATGATAAAACTAATGAACCATCGGATGAATCAACACCAGATTTACCACCTTATAGATATCCACAAAGGGAGTGACGTCTCCCTCCTCACTTGCAAGATTATGAAGTTGGCAGAGATGATGATCCGGAGGATAGGGAGGAAGAACTTACCTATTATGCCTTATTTACAAACTGTGATGTGATCCAGTGACATATAAGGAAGCATCCAATGATGATTGCTAGATTAAAGCAATGAACGAAGAAATTCATGCAATTGAGAAGAATGATACATGGGAGTTAACAACACTTCTAGAGAGAAAGAAGTCGATCAGTGTAAAGTGGGTGTACAGAACAAAGTACTATCCAAATGGAGAGATAGATCGTTTCAAAGCACCATTAGTGGCAAAAGGGTAAAAACAAAAACTAGGATTGATTATTTTGAAGTATTTGCTTCAGTTGCTAGATTTGACATAGTACACATGATTCTTTCCCTTGCTGCCCAAAATAAATGGAAGATTTTTCAAATGGATGTCAAGTCTGCTTTCTTGAATGGTGTACTTGAAGAATAAGTTTATATAGAGCAAGCACCAGGTTATCAACAATAAGGGAGGAAGACAAGGTCTACAAGTTGAAGAAAGCATTATATGGATTGAAACAAGCACCTAGAGCTTAGTACACACATATTGACACATACTTCATCAATACTGGATTTCACAGAAGTCCATATGAGCATGCTTTATATGTCAAAACAAACAAGGTTGGAGATATCACTGTTGTTTGTCTATATGTGGATGATTTGATCTTCACTGGCAATAATTCAAAATTACTAGTTGAATTTAGAGAGAGCGTGACCGCACAATTTGAAATGACAGATATGGGTCTAATGTTCTAATTTCTAGGCATTGAAGTGAAGCAAACAAATGAAGGGATTTTTATCTTTAAGAAGAAATATGCAACAGATGTTTTGAAGGGATTCAAGATGGAGGCTTGCAAACCAATGTTTGACACTGGTTGAAGAAAGGTTGAAGCTTGGAAAAGAAAGTGGTGGTGATCTTGTCAATGGAACAAATTTCAAAATGTTAGTGGGAAGTCTCAGGTACTTGTCAACAACAAGACCAGACATAGTTTAAGGAGTTGGGCTCATAAGTGGGTTCGTGGAATCACCAAGACAATCCCATTGGCAAGCTGCAAAGAGAATTTTGAGGTATGTCAAAGATACAATTGATGAAGGTATCTTTTATTCAAGTTCTAACAAACCAGAGTTGATTGGATATACAGATAGTGATTGAGTTGGTGAAATTGAAACTTGAAAAAGCACTTCGGGTTATGCTTTTCATTTAGGTACAGGTGTATTTTCTTGGTCCTCTAAGAAACAACAAGTAGTTGCTTTGTCAACAGCAGAGGCGGAGTACATTGTAGCAACAAATTGTGCTACTCAAGCAGTTTGGTTGCGGAAAATATTGAGTGAACCACAACATCAACAAGATGGTCAAACAAAGATATTTTTTGACAACAAATCAACAATTGCTTTGAAAAAGAATCCAGTCTTTCATAGGTGCAACAAATGCATTGATATCAAGCATCACTAAATTCGTGACTTGATCATAAACAAAGAAATTTTGTTGGAGTATTGCAATTCTAAAAATCAAATAGCAGATATTTTCACAAAGCTGCTCAAAGCAAATTTGTTCTTGAAGTTGAAAAATATGCTAGAATGATGAAGCCAAGTTTAAGGAATGATGTTTAAAAGTTAAACTTGGCATTTCTAGAAGCCACTTAAACACTTTCAAGAATTAGCTTAATTTGTCAACAACTATTCGATGTTAGTTGTCCATTAATTACTTATGAAAACTAGAATAGTTAATTGTTGTTGAGTCAAATTTATCAGCCTTGCTTTGTTGTCCAATAGCTGTAACCGTGCTATATTTTTCCTATAAAAGGCTGATGTATGTATTGGTGAGAACAAGTAAGAAAAGTGAGAAACACTTGTAAGAAAAGTGAAGAAAAAATAATTGAGAGAAAGCTCCAACGAGCTTAATTAACTTTGGTGAGAATTTTGTAAATTATAGTGTTATTTTGAGTGTGTAATTTGACTTCAAACAAAGCCAAAGTTTTGAATATATTATTTATTCTTTCAACAAAAATATTTTGTGAGATTAAATTTTTGTTTTTTCAGTGATTATATTTTCTTTCCATAGCATCTAAATTTCAACAAGGCAATTTTATTTTAATTGCCAACGGTCTATACTATGGTTGACATTTGAGTTTGGGTATTCATATTCAACTTATCCCAAACTTAAGCTTAACATTTTTAAAATTTTAATTAATTATAACAAATTAAGTCAAAGTAAGCTGAACTCACAAATGTCACATGTTTACATTAGGGTTGACATTAAGTTGAGCGAGTTCCAATCCTATACGACCCGAGCTCGATCAAATAAAGATTTCTAAACCCGAACTCAAATCTAAGACCGATCAAACATAATATAACTTGTTAATTTCAAGTTAATCTGTTCCAATTTTCTTTAATTAGTCTATGTCCAAGAAAATTTATCAAATCGAAGCCCAAACCTCATCGATCCCAAATACCTGATCCTTAACAGATTTGAACTCAGCTACTCGAATCCGGTTAGATCAAACTTTACCTGATGACCTTAAGTCTTGCAGGACCGAACTCGGACTTCCAGAGATTCACATGTTTGTAAGCTCCATATCAAAGATGATGGGAGAGTGGAAAAACTTTGCATTGGCAATGACAGCTCTGCAATAAACGTTCGGTCTGTACAGTTCCAGCAACAACGATGTTCGGCATTCTCGTTTCAGTCGTTCTTGAATGTTGTCTATATAAAAAATCGTCCCTACTAATCTTTCAACACCTTTAATTCATCCAGAAAACTAGTCATATCAGGAACTACTCCTTCATTGCAATGCTTTAAAATCCCTCCACCTGCTAGATCATTCAACATTTCAGATGGGTCTTTGGCTCCACCGTACTGGAACAGTTTCGTTCTGAGAGCGGTTCCGGTGTTCAATGAAAGTGGATCGTCCTGGCACAGCTTTTTCCATATCGTAGCAGCGAAGCATCTCGCATATAAGTAGCTATAGTAACCTTCAAAGGTTAAAGACCACCTCAGCAGTAGGAAAAACAATGAGAGAGGTTTTTGCAGCACAGTGCACCAGTAGATGGAATTTATCATTCTAAGTCTTAACATTTTCCAGGAAAAAGAGATTGGATGAAATAAAAGTCAGAGGTACAGCTCAATACTAGACACAATCAGGAACTGCGTAAAAAACCACAATAAAAAACATCTAATGATCCATACATACCTGCTCCATAGTTTATAAGATGATTGAATCGGACCTCCCAATGTGTGCCCTCCACATGCTTCCAACTGGTATACTCTCTTTTGAGATCTGCAACAATGGAGCTGGAGCTTTTCAGCGAGGAGGATTGTTCTCCAAAAAGGGTTTGGTCAACCAGAGCATAGAAAACCTATTTAACACCGAACAAGAAATGGAAAATTATTATGGTCATTAGTTATTTCACGTGTTATAAGATAGTGAAAGGTGCCACTTGGTCATTATATTCAAGCCCTCATACCTGGCGCTGCAACTCAGTTGCCGCAAACATATCTCTGGCACCTTGAATGGAATTCACTAACTTCTCAGGTATCACTTCACCAGTTGAGTAGTGCTTAGCAAATGTCCTCAACACACGGTAATCCCAGGCATAGTACCTAGCAAAAACCAGGTTGATTTCTGTTTTAACTGGCAGTAGTGCAAGGTACAAACTTCTGATTCTAATGAATTTACAGAACTTTTGAGTGGGTAAGAGTATGTAGGAATTTGAAGCAAAAGGAATTTGCAAGGCAATCTTACGAGTAGATGACAGATTTATAAAATGGGACGTATTCTACTCACTCAAAGAGGTTTGAAGGTGTCTCAGCAAAGTCAAGAACTACCCTGGTACCTGAAAAATGTTGGTAATCCTACAAGAAAATTCAAGATATAGCTAAGATTGGAAAAGCCAAATTCACATAATATTTTTTGCACAGTATAACACAACTCAACAAAGTACCGTTCTCGACAGTAAGGAATGAAGAGCATGTCCAAACTCATGAAATAGAGTTTCAACTTCCCAGTGATTGAGCCTCACAAGTGCTGGACTAAGTGAACCTGAGAAATTGCAGACAAGCGCAACAACCTGCACAGTAATGAAGTGAAATAAATCAAACAATAGAGAAATGTGAATACTACGACTGACATTTCATGAAACATAGAATGCAAAATCATTTTTAAGCCATCCCTTCATAAAGAATCTTATAGTCCTAAAGGGTTGCCCCAGTGCACAAGGCTCTCCGATTTGTGAGAATCTGGGAAGGGTCATCGATTGTACGCAGCCTTCCTTTTGTATTTTACAAAGAGGTTGTTTTCGTGACTCGAACCTCTGATCTTTCAATCACAAAGGAATAGTCTTACCAGTTGTTCCAAAGCTCGCCCTCAAACAATCTTATAGTCCTAGTTGATTAATAATGGTGAATGTCACAATTTCCATGTTCCATATGTTAATGAAAAAAGAAAAACTTCAGGCCAAATAATTTCAAACACCTAATGAATTCTGCCAATAATTTTATGTTTACTTATTTCCAGCATTTCACTATATAATATATTCAAATACTTAATAAACCCACAAAAGTAAAGAAAATCCATTTAACTTACAGGAAGTTGGTACTCAGATTCAGACAAACGACGGCCACCTTTAATTGCAAAGTTGGCACAACCTGGATATTTGCCTTTCCTAGCATACAAATCAAGATATAAATACCCCAGCTCACCCTGAAACAAAAGAAGTGCATTAATTCTCAGGCATGAACTCATCTGATAACTGCAACTTAATGGATCCACAAATAATGAAAAAGGAAAATACAAGAACAAAAATATATATCAGAACTTCAAATCATCAACCATTTTAACCTCCCATTCAGCCACATATATACCTCTTCAGGATGATGAAGACACATTTTTAGCACATCAGGATGCCAAGATTCGCCTGGTGCCATAGGGACATTATCAAATGTGGCACCAAATAGTGACTTCAACAGCACTTTCAACCCTTCAATACATTGTGGCAAAGCAAAATATGATGCTACAATCTGTACAAAGTACAAAGAAAAGTTAAGAAAGGAAGGAATCACCACTTCCCACGTGTTGAAATGGTCCGTCGGCCAAAATTTACATGCACTATAAACAGAGTGCAGCTTACCGAAGAGTCTAAACTGTGAGCAGAACCCTTCATCATTGCTGTATAGTATGTCTCATCCCACGGCTCCAAAGCGACACATTCTTGACCACATTTCTCTCTCTTAAAATTCATTATCATCTCAAATTCCTGTAAGAAATTCACCGCTCTTCAAACACAGAAAAAGATTCAAGAGTTCAATGAAAATTTAATAAAAGCTCATAGTTGATGAGCATTTCCACGTAGAACAAAGTACCTTGTCAGCTTTTGGCCTCACCATCTTGCTCATCTCACACAAAAAGGACGTCACAACCTCAGGTGACGAAGCTAAATTTTGCTTCACCATGAACTCAGCATGGGATCTGAACCCCATTATCTGCAGTCCCAAAAAATAAACGAGATTTATCTAATTATCATACCCATGCACAAATACCAAATCCTAGATTATCTAGTCACGAATAGGTTAAGGAAAAAAAATCGCATCATGGTCAACATGTTGCATTATAAAATAACCTGTGCAAGCTCATGGCGAGCAGCAATAAGCTTATCAAGAACTTCAAGGTTTGCATGTGGGACTGAGTTTCCCTTAATGTATGCCATCTTCCTAACCTGGAAAAGAAAACAGGAAAATAAAACTTAAGTCTAGATCAAAACAAAGGAAAAGGTTAAACACGTTATAATAAATAGATTATGTAACCAAGAGTGGGTACATAGACTGTGCAACTCTGAGTTGGTATATACACTTCAGAGCACTTGAACAAAAATAATGTTTATCTAACAAGCAAGTCAAGGAGTTCCACCTATATTCCCTGATTGTAACAGAACAACTTAGCTGATAATTGTACTTAAAACAAGTCTAATAATTCCTAGAAGAATAACAAAAATTAACGATCAACATAATGATCTACCTGTTTACCTCATCATCTGGTGTCCATTGCAGAACAGATACTAAAGTACGTGGCTCTGTTGTTACCCGCAGTCCTTTTTGCTTCACATTATTTGATGACCCCAACAATCTTGTTGAAATTCCAGAAGTGACATGATCAATGGATGTACCGAGATGGTGAATGTGTTTTGGGATGCGAGATGCTGGAAATACATCCACATGACCAGGATCAATGCTAATATTTTCACCAAACCTGACAAGAATGCGACAAAAGATACACCAAAATGGATTCCAACACCATTTAGATTAATAATTGTGAAAATGTGAAGACGAAAAAAACGAAGAAAATAGATTAATAAATGATGTTAAACATACTCTCTACAGAGCCGGAAAATGTCTATATTGAGCTGATTCACTCTATCCAATTTGTCTGCAAGGAAAAAACGACGTGCTTATAATTGTATTTACAATAAAAAATGCAATAACCAAATTTCCAGTGCCATAACTAAATGGCCAACAGTCCAACAGCAACAATACACTTACCAGAAGAGAGATGAATTCCACCCTTTTCAAAGTCAAGGCGTAGATGATGAGCAGCCCTATGAGCCTCCCTTGACAGTAGATGGCCGTCTTGCTCGGCCTTCTTCACCGCAGCATATAATTTATGATTTGTATTCAGATACTATACACAAGCATGAAAGAACAACATAATTACAAGCAGCTATTAAGATCATCACATGGAAAGAATAGATTAAACCCTATGCAAGTGCCAAAGACGATCCAAAACTAAACAAATAACTGGTCACCTCACATGTAGATATTCATTCATCCTCATTGATGCCTTGTTAGCCTCCTCGACAAATTCCCTGATACACGTGATAAGATCAGTTAAGTAGCAAGCTACCTAAGATGTTAGTTAGTTCTTTGGTTTCAGTAACCAAAACCTGTCTGGATGAGTATGCCTACAAAGTTCAGCAGAGTCAATCACAGAACAGACCTGTCCAACCAATCACCAACAATCAAGAAGAAGAACATTTCATCCCAACACGGTAAGAACACTAAACTCAAACCCTACCGTATCGGAAATGTCATCCATGGACCGGATAATCTCTTCAGACGATGGCATGCTTGAAATATAATCAACCAATTCTCGCGACCTATCAAAACACACACGGCACTTACATATTTTACAACTACCATGAATTAAGCGTTAATTTTACAATTCCTTCAACTTGTCTTCATTTCCCAGAACCCAAACACCAATACGGAAAGAACAAACAGTTAAACTTAGAAACTTTCAACTCTTCCACTTCTCGTAGCTTCCGAAAAAGAAAAAAGAAAAAACGCAACGTACACTTAAAGAGTCCACTAAGCAGCTTATATCTTACCTCTCGATAGCTTCATCGACAAAACGCCGAAAACCTTTTGCCGTTTTTAAGTAATCGAACCCGTACAGTCCGGTGGTAGCGGCGACTGGTCGAGGTTGGACCCGGGAACTAAAGAACCGATACTTGGTGGGATCCGAAGTACATAACTTGGGGATATATCGGAAACGGAGCTGTCCTAGGGCTCTAAGGATTAGCGCCAACATACTTTTTTCCTCCGGGAGACGGTGGCAACGGCGGTGCTTCTTCGAGTCTCGCCGACGGAAGAGGTTGGAGCGAAACTTAAGGAATAAAACGGCGAGTGGTTTCACCGTAAAACGCAGCGTAGGTTTCTTTCTTCCAAACACCTTACTGGTATTAGTTTTGGATCGGGCATTTGGTTGGGTGACCCGTTTTAATGGATCTTGGATTTGAATTTTGGAACATTAAATTTGGATTAATTATAAAAAACTAAAAAATACAAACTTACCCAATTTTTTAATACTAGCTTGAAATTAGAAAATGACATTAAAATACTTAGTTTTTATTTTATTACGAAAATAGGCCGAATAAAAAGACAAACAAGTATCATGGTATCATCTAACAATCAGACTTCTTCCCCCAATAGAGGCCCTCAAATCTTCTGTCCCATTCAATTTCAGTCATTTATTTATATGGGTAGGTACATGAAATATGGGACAGAGGATCACGTCCCCCAAAAGAGGGGAATCGATTTGTTGTTCTCGAATTGCTAGGATATGGGCCCCCCTACCTAAAAGAGAAAGTCGAAAAGTTTATCAGCTGACTTGACGTAACTGTTGTTGTCGACTAGGAACGAATGCTTAGCTTTGAGAGAACCCTGTAGTTTCTGTCATAAAAGACGGTCTTTGACATAGGTCTTGCGTAGATAAGGAATTGGCATCACAATCAGAGCTAGGAGAGAAAGATGTCAGCAAAATCTTGGACAAAATTTTCACCACACTTCCATGAATTCTCTATCATGATGGAGTAAGACATTCGGAGATAAAAGAGGAAGAGTATTACCGGGAACATTAGGTTTTGTGTTTTAAAGTTTAATAACTATTGGACAGTAGGGCCTGACGAAATACGCATAAAAGTATGGAAGAGTCTAGGTAAAGAGAATATTACTTGGTTAGCTAAGCTTGTCAATGTGATCCTTAAGTATGTCAAAATGTTAGACGAGTGGAGATATGGGATGATAATTTCTTTACTCAAGAACAAATGGGACATTCAAAGTTACGACAACTACAGTGACATTAAGTTACTCAATTACACCATGAAATTATGGGATAAAGTGATCGATAAGAGAGTAAGAAAGGATGCTCATATATCGGAAAACCAATTTAGCTTCAGGTCAGGAAGGTCTACGATAGAAGATTTACACCTCCTTAGAAGATTAATGAAATACTACAGGGAAAGATAACGTAACCGTCACATAGTTTTTATTGATTTAGAGAAGACATATGATAGGGTTTCAAGGGAAATCATATGGAAGTGTTTAGAAGTTAAGGGAGTTTCGATGACTTACATGCAGATTATTAGGGATATGTATGACGGTGTAAAAACAAAAGTAAGGACGATAGAAGGAGATACTGAGCCTTTTTATAAATATTAGGCTATACCAAGGTTCTGCTTTGAGTCCTTTTCTATTTGCAGTAGTAATTGTTGAGCTCACCAAGAACATTCAAAGGGATGTGCCTTAGTATATGTTATTTGCTGATGACATTGTTTTAGTGGATGAGACGAAAGAGGGGGTCAATGACAAGCTCGAACTTTGGAGGGATAAGTTAGAATCAAAAGAGTTTTAGATTGAATAGGACTAAGATTGAGTACGTGGAGTGTAACTTTTTAGGACGTAAGGTGGCTACAAATGTGTTGGTAAAGATTGGTTCAGAAGCTATACCGCAAAAGAAGTATTTTAAATATTTAGGATCTATCAGCCAGAGCAACAGAGAAATTAATGAAGACATAATTCACCGAATTAGATCAAGGTGGCTGAAATGGAGAGGTACTTTAGGGGTATTGTATGACGATAAGTTACCACTTAAGCGTAGAGGCAGATTTTATTATTTAGCGATTAGGCCATCGATGCTTAATGGGCGGAGTGTTGACCCATCAAACAAGTTCATAGTTATAAGTTAATGATAACAGAGATGAGGATGCTCCGTTGGATATGCAGCATTACTAAAAGGGATAAGGTAAGGAATGTAATAATATGAGACAAACTAAAAGTAGAGAATATTATTGACAAGTTAAGAGAGATAAGACTTAGGTGATTTGGACATGTTAAGAGGAGACACTCAAACGCTTTAGTGAGGAGATGCCAGATGATTGTACTTGAAAATTGTAAGAGAAAAGTAGGGAGGCCTAAGAAGAATTGGAGGGAGGTGATAAAAAATGATATTACTATATTGAAACTTATCG
>JAOTAY010000006.1:36488727-36528433 GCA_025629805.1 Erythroxylum baracoense | reverse complement strand
TTTGTGGACATAAATTGTTCAATTAGATACTTAAAGATAAATTAAAGGAGTTTAATTTATATAATCTTAAAATGACTTAGGATTATAATTTGTATCTATTGCCAACATATTTATTAAGCTAAAGGGTCACACATACAGAACGAGTTAAAGAGATAAAAGATATTTTAATTAAGTTGGAATTGATTGTAAAGTTTGAAAAACTTCATTTTTAAATATGAGAAATTTAATAAATAAAGATTAATACGAGACATTAGAATAATTCTAATTAAGTATCAGTTAAAATTATAATTTAACTTCAATTAAATTATTAAAATGTCTAGAACATGTTATAAATAAGCTTAAGGTTAATGGGAGTTAGCACTACTTGCCTAACTCTCTCTGCAACAGTTACAAAGTTTTCTCCACTCGATTTACGCAATACTATTATAGGTTGGACACTTATGTAATTACGGTGGTTGAAATGAATCAATTTAAGAAACACTTTGAGGGATACAATAACAAAAAAAAAGCTTTAGAATCAGGTACGAATTACCATCTATATGTTAATCATTTTATAAAATTTAAATGGTTTTGACTTTTGAGAAATCAAATACAAAAATTTTTTATAATTATTCCGTTGCATGCAAGATCAGATTTTTCCCGATTTCCCAACAATTCTCTTCTTCGTTGAAAAAGTAATTGTAAGTTTCATGAACGAAATTTTTAGAACATATAGAACCATTAACAATTATGATATACATAATAAAACAGACAAATTTACTTATAATAAAAGTTATAGAAATTTTCATGTACAAAATATCGAAAAATTTAATTCTTAAGACATTATATTACGAGATTAACTCTGATTAATAGTAATTAACTCTTATTAATAATTTCTATTAACATATCAAACAATATAATGGCGATTGAAACTAAGAATAATTAAAATGCACAATATTCTTAGGATAGATTTTTCCAAAGTTTGTTTTGTTCTAAAGATTCCATTCCACTTAAATTCGAAAATTTTCACAACTCACAAATATATGCTCTAAATTTTCATAAAAATAATATGTTTTTAACATATTTTAGTATTCCAACTATAAACGATAAGTAGAGATGGCAATTGGATTCGAACTCAACCCTACTTATCTTAAAGTAGACATAAAGTCAACGAGCCAGATTCGAATTGATTAGGCCTTGGGTTGAGCTCAAGCTGGGGCTCGGTCTGACCTAATACTCAACTCTTATAACCAAAACGATATTGTTCTGTTAAAGACGATATCGTTTTTACATTTTTTAATTTTTATAAAAAATTAGGGTCAGATTTAGTCGAACTCAAGCTCAATCCCCAGTAGCATGGTTCCCCATGCGTGGATTGGGTCCTAGTAGCAGGGATTCTCAGCTCGGGCCATTACCATCCCTAACTACGAAAACTAGCGTTTAAATAATATACAAACTAAAGGTTGATCCACAAAAAAAATATATAAAAACCAATAATAGTGACCCCTGGCTACAAGAACTAGGATTTAGATAATATATAAACTAAAAGTTAAAAACCAATAATAGTGAATATTCCACTCCTGTAGTAAAGGCAAAGACAAACATCCCCTTTTAAGGTAAAGACAAAGCAATTATTTAACACTAAGCTTTAGAGACATGGCTAAAACTTGGCATTTTCTAAAATTCTAATTATGTTTTTACATAATTATTCCACGTTTATACTTTCATGATTGGGAATTTAATCCAAAGATGTATGAATTAGAGATTTGGTGTGTTGACTTACAAGGGTATTCAAGTCAAAATGTAGCATATAATTTTTTTTTAAACCATATAAAATTATTAGATACCTATTTTTTTAAATTATAATTTTCAACCAAAATTAATAAATTATTATAATTATTTTAAATTACGACATTAACTGGTTTAAATAGAGATTAAGAAATGTATGTAGTTGTTATGACGTTTAATAGTTGAATATTTCACATACTTTCTTAATATTATGTGTGTTTTTAATTGTTATTTTTAATAAAATAAATAATAAATTTATAAAAATTAAAAATTATAAAAAATTTTGATTAGAAGTTTTTTTTAATTAGTTAAACTCTGTGTTATGAATATTGTATCAAACTTGATACTAGATTTGGTTTTAGTACGATGCAATATTGATGCCAATCAATACTGAATATTCTTTTGGATAGTTTTTATATTTTAAAAAATTGCAAAATAATCCCTTTAATATATTATAATATAAATTTTTTATTTATTTCAATTATATCTTAAGAAATCATAATAATATAAAATTGATATAACAAATACTTCTTTGTTTTTATTAATATTATTTTTACATATTTCTTATAAATTAAAATAAATTTAATTTCAAATATTATCTTATATATTTTAAAACTTATTATATATAATTCATAAATATAAAACATATAAATTTTAGAAAAATTAAATATGATCGTATTAAGCTAATAGAAAAAAATAAAACTCTTGGATTTTTTCCCTCCTGCTAAGAAAATGTTCATTCTTTAATTCATTTGAAAATACTTCGATTGGGATGTGTAAGAAATAGGCTAATTCTGCAACTAAGAAATATTTATTTTCTTCTAGAAATATTTTTAGGAATAAAAAGAATAACATTTTTCGTAAGATTTTGTCTATTAATAAGTTTCTATTCCAACACGGAATGAAAGAAAATGACAGTATACAAGATAGGTAGAAGAAGTTGTGATTTTTGGTCTCAATTCTAATGTGATCCCCATGCTTCATTAGCCCAGACTGCTCCCGAAAAAAAACCTACGGTTAAAATATAAACCCTATACTAAGAATACGATAACCTCGCTGGACTAATTGTTGAATTATGACACATGATACTTATTCGATTGAATAAGTACATTAGATCTAATAGAATTATTTTACTGTATCCAAACTAATTTCAATCTAGCCTATTTCATGAATTATGATCTGAATCACATCGATTCATTTTTTAATCTCTACATATGCAATTCTCTCAAAATCAAAAGATATTTTCATATTTTGTTTTTGTTGTACATAGTTTTTGATACATTTTCTTATTTTTTGATCTACCATACGACGATGAATTTGTTCCCAAGTCTTGTACACACCGCCTGTCACACCATAGGAGCTGGCCATGCCTAAAGTCGTTACCTTAACCACAAGGAAGAGGATGCCAAAGGCAGGGCTAGTGATTGGAGTGAAGTTGTAACAAGGTAGCTGTACTAGAAGGTGCGACTGGATCACCTCCCTTTCAGGGAGAGGTGATGCTTCCATCAAGAATGTTTTATAAAACTCTTAGACTCTCGAATTTGGAGTATCTTATTTTCACGCAATTCACGAAGTTTAACGAGCACTCGATATTTTGGATTCAGTTCTAATGAGCCTGCTACTATGAAAAAAATATGCCAGACGTATTCAACTAGGTGAAAATTTTGAATTAGATCATGTTACTTTGAAATTTGATGGTGTTATATCGTAAATATAAAACATATAAATTTTAGAAAAATCAAATATGATTGTATTAAGCTAATATATTTAATTATATAATTTATAATCACTTTGTATAAAATTATATTTAACAATTCTTATAAATAAATTATAAACAATTTTATAATATTCTTATGTATTCATAATTATTATTTTATATAAGAGAAAACTTAATTTTTTTGATTAATCCTAGATTTTTTAAAATTTATATTTTTGACCGATATTTAATCGATATTTTAGATGGATGCCGGTTAATACCAAATGAAAGAGCCAATACAGAGAATGTTAATGGGCGGGATCAGGCCCGGGCTGTCCCTGGCCCGGCCCTGCCCAACCCTTGGCATGAGTTGACTATGATCGACCTGTGACCTACTCGTGACTCGGTCAACCTGCACCAAAAACAAGCCGAGCCGATTTTGCTATCTCTAGCTAATACCAACTAGTACCAGAATCTGGAACAAGGCTTTCTAGTTAGTTTGATATATTTTACTTAATTATAAAATTTAAAATTTATAATTCATTTTGCAAAAAAATAAATTTTAAAGTGAGTGAATTTTTATAAAACTTAAAAAATAAATAAAAAATTTCTTACATAAAAGTCATAAATATCTATAAAATAAACAATATAACTTTTTTATTATCCCCTAAATTATAAGTAAATCTCGACTAGTTTGATCGTGTTAATATCAAAATAAAAAAAGGGAGAGCACTTTCGTTTCACACTATACATTTTGGCGGTTCAAGGCTTGCACGTTTAAATCCAAAAATCAGAATAATAAAATAATAAAATATAAGAATTTTTAAATTGCTCACTCTCTCTCTCCTCCGGTTTCAATTCAATCCTCTGTTTTGTTCGTGCTAACCTCTAATGTTCCATTTCCCGCGAAAAAATCTTCACTTTGTCTCTCAATCTCCCTGTCTCTATATATATAGCTCTCATCAATTTGAATCTTAGTTTCTCTTGTGGAACAATCTTTGTGTGATGTTCGTGACGTCGTGATTTGTTTATACTCTCACAATGCAGTGAAGAGCTTGAAAACTCGATCGTAACCGTCGCAGAGGCAAGGCTTATCCATGTCCGACTCGCCGTCTTCAACTCCGAAGTCGTATAAGCACCGGAAGATTCCTCCAATACCCACTCGTCGGACGCAGAGGCCCGTCACAGATGATAGCAACCCCGAGGGGGGCGGTCGGTGCGATGGGAGGGCGGTGGTTGAGGGGGAGGAGCAGTCAAGTAGGGGAAAGGCCGGCGAGGTAGTCTTGGCGTCGAGTCTCGGGTTGAACCATATTCGGACCCGGTCTTCTGCGTGTCCGTCGCCTCTGGGGCTCTCGTCGGCAGGTATTCCCACGCCTTCGAAGCTTGGGAATAACGATGGCAGAAGCAAAGAGGAAAAAAGTGGGCCTGATTCGAACTTCTATAATAATAATAATACCAACTTTACACCAACTGAGCAAGGTAATCGTCGTTTGTTTTTGTTTGCTTTTGGTGAAGAGTATCCAGCTTTTGGTGTTTTAATCGAAGAAACGGTTAGTTATGGAGATGTTCTGTAAAATTTTGTAAGACTGGCTTCGAATAAACTGAGCACTTACAGGTCTAAACGAAGTCTCATCTTAAAATCAATTGATAACACAAGGAGTAATAAATTAAACTTGTATGCATATTTAATGTCATATACTAAATATCAGACAAACTTTTACTTATATTTTAAATTTTTTATACGTGGGTTAATTTAAAATTTATCATGTTGCATTTTATAAAATTAGGCCTAAGCATATATAAACTCAAATAAGGTTTTATCCTGAAATTAATTGGTGACAGAAAGATTGACTCTGGATACTTATGTGCATGATTAATGTCATATATTCTTTCACCTGGGATAAACTCGCAATTATATTTCAACATGTTCAGCAGGGAAAAGGGCGTGTTGGAGCCAATCGAAATCTTTGAAATATTCATCATCGATCAATCCAACTCTGGAGGTATGTTCTCTGTTTACGTATTGGATTCGTGGTGGTTTTCTCTATAAGCTCAGTTTTATATGTGAGCATGTACTATTTTGTTCTTTTTCTTTCTTTCATTCCTTCCATAGACAGAGTAATCTTGCAACGTTTTTCAATGAACTTCAGTCACCGCGATTCCAAGCTATGGTTCGAGTTACGAGTGGACGAAAGAAGGTCCCGGATGTCAAGAGTTTCTCACACGAGCTTAATTCCAAAGGTGTTCGACCATTTCCCGTACGGAAATCTCGAGCTTTCGCTCATATGGAGGTATACTCTTGTCATTCACTCCACTTTCTTAATGCTTCATGTGCGCATATCTTTATCCTCTGTTCTGTTGTAGTTTTTAGTGGTCGACAGAACTGGTCTCACCTGATTATTACTATTGTAGGGAGTAACGAAGGCAATCAGGGCAAAATTTGACAAGTTAAAAGATGAAGTTGATTCAGACTTGGGTATATTTGCCGGAGATTTAGTGGCCATACTAGAAAAGACTTCTGATACTTATCCTGAATGGAGAAAGTGTTTGGAGGACTTGCTGGTTGTAGCCAGGCAATGTGCAAAGATGTCATCTAGTGAATTTTGGGTGACATGTGAGCCTATTGTTCAGAAATTAGATGATAGGCGTCAAGAGCTACCAATGGGGATCATAAAACAAGCACATACTCGTCTTCTCTTTATCCTCACCAGGTGTACCAGGCTTGTTCAGTTCCAGAAGGAGAGTGGTTATGAAGATGATCCCATCATGGGTCTTCATCAATTTAATAATCTCGCCGTTTATAAGAAACATATTCTGGAAGTTGCGCAGCAGGACTATAGTGGTCCATTGGCCAAGCATGATCAAATTCAGCAAGGCCAGGAGATTGACACTGCCAAAAGTGTTGATTCAACAACTAGTAGCTTTAGGATGTCTTCTTGGAAGAAGCTTCCTTCTTCTGCTGAGAAAAATCGGAACGTCAATGATAATGTTGATACACCTAGCAAAGACAAATCAGAGTCACTATATACCAATGACACAACAAGAATTGGTGGAGATAACCATTCGCAATGTCTTGAGACTCCACAACATCCTCCATCTTCGGCCTTAAGAAGAGCTGGTTGGGGCTTCTGGGGGGAGCAACAGAATGTTGGATATGATAATTCAATGATATGTCGTATTTGTGAAGTTGATATACCCATTGTGCATGTAGAGGAGCATTCCCTGATATGCACAATTGCTGACAGATGTGACTTGAAGGGCTTAACTACAAACGAACGACTTGAAAGGGTTGCAGACACTCTTGAAAGAATACTGGAATCTTGGACTCCAAAAAGCACACCAAAAAGCTCCGACTCTCCAAGAACAAGTACCGAGGCTGAAAGAGCAGGTATACAAGAGGAGCTAGACAAATTGACAGAGCGGAACAGATATTCTGGTTGTTGGTCTAGGGAGATGCTTGATGTTGCACCTGATGCCGATAGGGAAGATACAAACATTATGCCTAATATTTCGTGTGAAACTCATTCCTTTCTTACACCAGATGGAGAAGCAAAAACACCATATGCGGGGAGTTTGACACCAAGATCACCGTTATTAACACCACGGGCAAGCCAAGTTCAACTGCTATTAAGTGGACGAAGAACTATGACAGAGTTTGAGAATAGTTATCAGGTATGTACACGTGTTCAATATTGTTCCTAAGTATATCGTGTCTTTTAGTATTGGTTGTTGCTAAAAACACAGTCTGAAACTGATGATAAACTTTAGGCCCTTCATTATTGTGGACGAATAGATTCTTTCTTGACATGTTATATGCGTATAATTATCTTGTCATCAAGTTGGTATTGGTTAGGAGATCTTTCCCTGGTCTTTTCTCACATATCAGATAATTGATAACATTTTACCACATTAAATGAAGTAAACTATTTTGTGAGCGCAAAGTTTGAGGAAGCGAACCCCTTGATAATTAATAATTAGGACTGTTGAAGAATTGTAAGTTCTTGATATTACCCATAGACTCTCTTGTGAGCTGTTTATGCATAACTTTCTTGATACATCCCTGTAAATTAGACTTCATGAGACGAAATGCAGGAGTGATGCTTCCAAAGACAGCCGTGCTTTAAAGCTCTTCTTTTATAACTATAGCGGTATTTCATGACTGATGTCTTTCCCTTTCTCTGTAATAACCATTTATAAGAAAGCTTCTTATGCTCTAGTGTTTGTTGAATGTGATGGGTACTATAATTGTACATTTATCTTCTTTTTGTTTAATTTATAATCAAGTATTTTTGGTGATGGGCTTTCTCTTGATCTGGTTATTTCACTAATTCTGCTTCAACTTTTTGGTTCTTTTGTTGCTTCACTTGTTATTCGTACTAATGCATGACAGATCCACAAGCTACTTGATCTTGCTCGTTCCATTGAAAAGATAAACGGCAATGACTATAGCACATTAGAGTCTATGATTGAACGTCTAGAAGACCTGAAATATGCTATTCAGGATAGGAAGGTGGATGCGCTCATTATTGAGACTTTTGGCAGACGCATTGAGAAATTGCTGCAGTATGTTGCCTTTCCATCTTATATTATTGTCAATAAGACAAACATTTCAGGACCTTACTTGATTTATTGCTATCATTGCCACTTCTACTGTTAATACTAGACTGGTTGGAATTTACAGGGAGAAGTATGTACAGTTGTGTTCGCAGATAGATGATGAAAGCCCGTCAAATCATTTAGCTGATGAAGTAACTTCTGTAGAAGATGAGCCTGTTCGCAGTTTACGTGCAAGTCCTAATCCAAGTTCTAAGGACCGAACTTCTATAGATGATTTTGAGATACTGAAACCAATAAGCAGGGGGGCATTTGGACGTGTCTTCCTTGCCAGAAAAAGAAAGACTGGTGATGTATTTGCTATAAAGGTTAGCATCCATAAAACAGAACAAAGGCTGGTCGATTTTAATCAATGTTTTTTTGTTTTGTTTTTGTGATTAGATAGATAGGTTAATTTTCTTCAATGATGGATATGAATTTCTTCTTCATTCTTCTAGGAAAATTCACTTGCGCTATTCTCTTCAAAGTTACTTTTGGGTAACCTTACTCGTATTTTCTTACCACTTAAATAGTTAGTACTTAGTACTTATCTATTTGTTTAGCATATAACATGGTTTTAACTTACTCTATCCTTCTGACCTTCTTACACTTTGTGTTGATCTAATTGACTTGATGGGGATGATTTTGCAGGTTTTAAAGAAGGCTGACATGATCCGTAAAAATGCTGTTGAAAGTATTTTGGCAGAGCGTGACATTTTAATAACAGTTCGCAATCCTTTTGTGGTGCGCAAGCCTTAAATGTTAAAACAGTTTTTGACATGCACGATACAGTGAACTGTTATCCTAATTTCTCTGTAATTGATTATGAACAGGTCCGATTTTTCTATTCCTTCACATCCAAGGAAAATCTCTATCTTGTCATGGAGTACTTGAATGGTGGAGATCTTTACTCTTTGTTGAGAAACTTGGGCTGCTTAGATGAAGACATGGCCCAAATATATATTGCAGAAGTTGTAAGGGCTTACCTCTGTTATGTAAAAAATAGAATTGTGTACTTCCTTTTCCTTGGATTTGCTTCTTAGTCTACCAACGGAACTTTCATCGAAGGTGTACTAGTGGTGAATTTTTATTGTTTCTCAGGTTCTTGCTCTGGAATATTTGCATTCGTTAAATATCATTCATAGAGACCTGAAGCCAGACAACTTGTTAATTGGTCAAGATGGTCACATCAAGGTTGGCATTTGACAAATCTTTTCTAAACCATTTACTCACTGGAAAGATCAATCTTTCTATTATAAAAATTTTACATAAAATTATCAACTGTTTCCTTTAGCCAACCTGCTACTTGGGTAGAAATACGAATTAATAAATGGTGATAATATCTTTGGGAACTTGAGAATTTCTAATCTATTCTGACACAGTTGACAGATTTTGGGCTGTCAAAGGTTGGCCTCATCAACAGTACAGATGACTTATCTGGTTCATCACTTAGTTGTTCTGGTCTTCTTGCCGATCATGAACCACAAGTTCAGTCCTCATCCAAGAGAGAACAACGTCAGAAGCATTCGGTTGCGGGGACTCCTGATTATTTGGCACCCGAGATACTTCTTGGCATGGGACATGGTTCGTAAATATTAAGCTAAAACGGGAACATGAAGCATAATGATGAAGCATTAGTTTAATGGTTTGATTCTTATCTACTTTCCTACTTGAAGGTGTAACTGCTGATTGGTGGTCTGTGGGAATTATTCTGTTTGAGCTGCTTGTTGGAATTCCTCCATTCAATGCAGAAACTCCACAGGTAGGACCATTGACATTTATAACCGGCTAACTCATTAAAACACCAATACCATTCGCCAGTTTGCCCTTGTTAATGTTGAATATGATTACTAAAACGGCTTTTAGTTCACTTATACCTTTCAAATTCAATGGTTATATGTACTATTCATTCATCCGTGCTTCAGATTGAAATCGAATATGTTGACCTCTGGAGAATTTTAATATGCACATGATTTTAGCCTTAGTTAATTACAGGAAACTTAATTTCATCCTCATGCGTCCTATTTATCGCAGCAAATATTCGACAATATAATGAACAGAGACATACCTTGGCCAAAGGTGCCCGATGAAATAAGCCATGAAGCTTATGATTTGATCAACAAGTAAGATTTGTATATACTTCCTAGACCTGACACTTTTTCCATTAGAATGAATGGTGTTTTACTCCTATTGATTTGATGTCCCTTGAAATCTGTGGCCTTTCAATTTTCAGATTACTGACTGAAAACCAGGTTCAAAGATTAGGAGCAACAGGGGCCTCTGAGGTACATTTGACAACCATTGTTATGACTTGCAGTAAGGCTGCAGATAATTGAAACTAATTGGGTCATTTGTTTTTCAGGTTAAGCAGCACCCTTTCTTCAGGGACATTAACTGGGATACACTGGCAAGGCAAAAGGTTGTCTTGATTTAGACATCTTTATTTTATGGCTACTAGCGTCATATATATTTGGAACACTAACGAACTTTTATTGCAGGCTATGTTCATACCATCAGTAGAAGCTCTTGACACAAGTTACTTCATGAGCCGTTATTTATGGAATCCAGAAGAAGAAATTGTTCATGGAGCTAGTGACTTTGATGATTTGACAGACACATGCAGCAGTAGCGGTTCATTTGGCAACATGTATGATGATGATGTACGTATAAATTTCAGTTCTGATAAATCAGTCGCCCTCCTCACGTTTGGCTTTATGTTTGATAGGGCCTCAATTATAGCATTCATCAATACTCCTGGTGGCATAACATTCAAGTTTTGATTAATCAAACTCAGGTCAATAAGTTACAGTAAGAATAAATTTCTATATGATCTGATCTGAATTAAAGAGAACATATCTCAATTGGAATGGCGGTCGAGTTTAGGGAAAGAATTTGGAAGTTATAGTTCATGGTTTCGATGTGAAGTTTGTGCTGGTTACTAAAGAAACCATGAATGCTAGTATGCCACATCCTCTTATCTTTTTATGTGAAACTTTAACAAAGACTAATACCTAGTTATTACATAATTAGCAGATCTACTAGCTGTAACTCGTTTTTAAATATAATCCATTTACTACAAGATGTTGTCTTTTTATTCGGACTTCCAACTGTTTTATGCCAGGGAGACGAATGTGGTAGCTTGGCTGAATTCAGCTGTCCAACTCTTGCTGTGAAGTATTCGTTTAGTAATTTCTCATATAAGGTGAGAGTTACAGCCCCTTGGTTTTGGTTAAGGACTTGTAGAGTTGTAGTGCCCAACTGGGAAGACTTTCATATCCAGTCAATGCTATTCTTTCATACTAAACCATACTCTTCAATTACTGCTGTTATTATAGCTCTAGAAATTAATGTTGTGATTTTCGTACCGTACCAACTAAAAAATAAAATAAAACCGTCTTGCACTGTACCGTATTGTCGTACCAGGCTCCGGTATGGTAACGGCAACTTTTCTAGAAGCTCTTCATAATTCCCAACTTTTCTAGAAACTGTTCGTAATTCCGTCTAATGATTCAAAGCAATTCTGTATCATCATATTATTTTTCAATAAAAAAAGTCTGTATTATCATATTATTTGAGAATTTTCTTCTTGTGTTCACAGAACTTGTCTCAGCTGGCTTCTATCAATTATGATATGGTCATCAAGACTGTCAAGGAAGCAGCAGATGCCTCCAAAACTTCTGTTCCTTGACATGCTGGCTTTCACCTTACGAAGTATCTTTTATTTCCTTCCAAGTTCGAAATCTTCTTGAGGTAAGTCCATGTTCGAAAGATATCTTTTTCAATGGCTACTTTACAAGGATGAATCTGTTAAGATGATGATACTTCAGACACAAACCAGTTGTTAAGATTTGATAGAAGTGGAGTAGAAAGCATTCAAGGTTGTGGAAACTATTCAGATTCTGACACTGCTATTTTTGTACATATATCTATATGTATATATCCAAGTGGGAAATCGTCCTTTTACCTTTCTTTGTATTTTCAAGTACCTTTATTAGTTTATAAAGGCTCCAAATTAGTTTAAAATCAAAACTATCTTATAATTATAAGAAAAAGGTATACAATTAATGAAATTTATTCTAATTTTTAGTAATGTTTTAAAAATCGAACTGAAAATTAAACCGGTAAGAGAAGGAGTTTAAGATTTAAAAGGTTTAACTAATATTAGACCGTTATAAAACTAACTAAAGATTAAAAAAATAAATAATTTGAAATATGATTGAAAGAGGAAGAATTTGAAATTTAATTAAAAAAGATTATTAAATGAAAATTGATTGATTTATTTTAATTTATAAGAATTTATTAATTTATAAAAATTGGCTAATTAAATAATAAATTAATTGATTTTTTATAACAAAAATTATTAAAATAAATTAAACCGAAAAATTAAGTATATCCCTTCTTGTAGCTTTTTATGAAGATCAATGGAGGTTAATAGTAGGGCCTACAAAAATGAAAAAGACAAAATAGGAAATCTTTTTATTGTATATTTTATTATTCACGAGAGTAGAGTCTAAGCAGGTGCCTTTTTTGCTCTTGCCCAAGTCGGACCTAATTTAGAACCAATTTTTAGTAATGCTTGGGAATCATTTTCAACTCACTTGGGTATGCATATAATTCTAAGCACAAAGAGTGTTTCCCATCTTTTGAGTGCTTCGTTTTATAATTTGGCCAAAAAAGAAAAGAAGAAAACCTTTAGAGCACAGTTGTTGCAGATCATGCCAAGATTTTAATGAAGGAATCTTTCATTATCAAAACCCTTTTCTTTGATTCTGTTCAATTTGGCTTTATGTTCACCACTTAAAAAGGACCCTATCATCACATTTGTTTATAGTTCACACCTTTTAGTGGTGCCTATAATTTAGCTATATAAAGTGAGCTCAAAGCTCTTCCCAAGCGTCTATTTTGGATTGGAAGTCCATTTTTATCCCATAAGTACAAACTTAAATTAGTTAGAACAATTTAACAATAAAAATCTTTAGTTTTTTTGAAACCGAAAAATTTGTAACTGTTATTTTTTAGATGCGCACTGAGTAAATCTTTAGATTGACGTAATAACCTATAAATCACGTCAATCGAATATTTCACACTAAACAAGCTCTGTACAACAGATTTGATCGAGAGAGCGTAGGTAGAAGGATTCAAACACAGGACTTTTTAGTCCCATATCTCTCACTCTACCAACTTTTTCAATAAATAAGAATATACTCATTCTTTAATTATCTTTTAAATTCTTTACTTTTGTTCAATATTTTACTGTATATTCGTTTTATGATACTCTAATACCGATTGAGTTTTTATACTTTAAACATTTTATTTTATTAATTTAATTTTTGATTTGACTTTTAAAATATTACTTTTATTTTAAAAAATATAATTTAAGATAAAAAATTTTAAAGAAAATATTTTGAATTTCTTATTGAAAAAAGGATGAAGTTTTAGTTAATAAAATTTCGGTAATGCATAATAATTCTTCAAAACGAAGAAGAAAGTTATAAACGTTGTTTTACCTGAAATTGTCTGATATGGCTTCAAGTTTTGTTTTTATGAAGAGAAAACAATATACAGTACAGTAGTTAGCTTGTTAAATCACTTCTTGGTGGGAACTCGACAGCGGTCACTTTGTGTAGTTGCAATGTCTACATTACACGATTGGGGTTGAAGATCTCAGATGTAAAGTGTAAAGTGTGCCAGATGTTAACTCCCACTATAAGCTCTAAGGCTCCATTAATGGAGGAAACCATGATTGTGACCAAAACCCTCTTTTTTTTCTTCTGTTTCTATTGCAACTCCATTATTAAAAGATAAATAAAGCTATTTATAACGTATTTGTTTAAAACATAATTAAGATCTTGCTCATCTTTTTTAACATAACCAAAGAGCCTTTGCAACAATATAACCATAAACTATATTATGACTCGAATTAATTACAATAATTATAAATAGATATAAAATTACTACTGATTAAAAAATTTATGGTTGGTTAACTGTAAAAACGTTGAATCGACCAATTTTTTAGTTCGATTTAATAAACATTGAATCAACCAATTTTTTAGTTCGATTTAATTTTATAAATTGTTGTTAAAAACGGATTAGTTTATTATTCAGTCAATCAATTTTGATAAATTAATATGTTATTATATACCAAAATTCATTAATTATCTTAATAATTTTTTAAAATTAAATTTTGAAGTTTCCGAAAAATAAGGACAACCTCTTTTAATTATATTATAAATTATGTAATTTTATTTTATTTTTAGCTGATTTTATAAATGTTTAATATCGATTCAATCTTTTAAAACTTAAACTTCTTATCTTATCGATTTAACTTTCGGTCTAATTTTTAAAAAACTATTACTTTGTCGTTGTTGGTGATGCTTTTCCATTAAAACAAAGAAGATCTGAGAATATTCTGCCATAGTGATCTCTCGCGTAGATACTCTTTGGATATTAACATATTACATGTGCAAGTTAATGCCACCAACTATTGTTTGACTATGTAACCTATTCCCTTATACTTTATAATGAATTTAAAGACAGTGGAACTAATTATTTTATCATATAGTACAACGATTTTTGGATAAATTATTTAAATATATTTAATAAATGTGAAATCAAATTTTAATTAGTACGACCTGTCTTTTTATTTTTAGATAAAAGACATCTTTACTATAAATACTCTTTTTTAAAATTTTTATTATGATATATTTAATTCACTTTTATAAATAATAAATTAAAATTTTTCTAGCCATTGGATTTTTTTAATTTAGTAATTAATTTTTTAAAAAAAGTACAAATTAGGTCAAAAGTTATTCTTTTTAATGTGACCTGACCATTAAATACTATATGGTTAGTTATCTATTAGTCTTTTTTTCTGAAACGGAGGAATCGCAGTCGCTATCCTTTGAATACGTACTGGATAAATCTTCGAATTAACACAATAACGTGTAAATTACGTTAACCAAGTACTCCATACTAGGCAAGCCTTGTACAACAGGCTCGATCGAGAGAACGTAAATAGATGATTCGAACATAAGACTTTTTAGGTTCATACCTCCCATTCCACCAACTCGACCACCTCTAAGAAGCTATCTATTAGTCACATTTGCAAAAAATAATACTTTGATGTGATTATATAGAGTCCGTAAGCGTAATCATTAAATTAAAATTTTTTAAAAAGTTTAACATTAAATTAAAAAATTTCAAAAAAGTAGGCACTTTTTAATATTTTATTTCTTCTCTTTATTAAGAGATAATGTTTGGTCTATCCTTTTTTATAATTTTAACAATTTAGTTTATTACTTTTGAGTATATAAATAGAAAGGGAATTACACTTCCCGAGTACAAAAATTGATTGTTCAAGCTGTGCACAGTTTAATTTGAAGACCACTTTATCATAAATTAATTAAAAATAAAACAAAGTAAAAGACACAAAAGTGATGATTACTTTACAGGTGGGACTAACTCACCTGAGATTGTTTTGTGAATGGGGAATAATAGGAATATGCCACTTTCTATATTAGAATACTATATATAGAAAAATGTCATAAGTTAACATACCTAAATATACAAAAGGCTTTTCACTTTAAGAGCGTCGAAGGAGGGTCATCAATATACATAACTTTTTTTTAAATTTTTACAAAGAGGTTGTTTCCGTTATTTGAACTTGTCACCTTATGGTCATATAAGAACAACTTTTATCAGTTGCCCCAAGATTCTTCCTCTAAAATACTCTATATAAAGAGATTAGTGAATACCATTTATATGCATGTATTAATTAGTAATTCAACATTAAATAATAAAATTGATTTATAATATTTGCAAACTTAATGTCTTCTAATTACTAAACTCTGTCTTCTTTTAAATTACTAAGATGAATAATAGTCTGTACCCTTTCAAACTTGAAATCTTTAAAATGATAAGACACGCAAAAAAAAGTATATAACCTTTTAGAAAATATGAAAATAAAATTCTATGATGAAATAGTTAAAATCTTCCTTATAAAAATATTTTAGAATTTAAGTCTTTATTCCTATATTTAAACTATAATTCACTTATTACCATACTAATATCATTCTTTATTTAGCCCATGTTTTAGAATTTAAAATTTTTAAAGCTCGCACTTGTGTCAGAATAATAAAAAATATAATTAATTTGACTCTAACTCGAGTCAAAGTTAACGAGTTTAGTTCAAGTCATATTTGGAGGTAATTATCGTAGAAAATGAAGATTAGCTTGTGTTGTTATTTATGCTATTAATCATTGATCCATCCACTTATTTGAATGATAATGATAATTAACGGAATTTTAATTACATAACTTGTTTTCTACCACTATTTTTCTTTTCTTGACAAGTTAAGAAGAAATTATATTAAGCAAAATATATCTGAAGATATACATGCCATGTTAGTCAAGTGGCAACACCTAAAAAGGATAATTGTGTATGAGTAAAAAAATACACCTGTCGGAGCTAAACAAAAGATTATCTAACCAAGAGTAAGTAATAATTATAGAATTTACTCTACTAGACTATATCCATCGGTGAAAACATTAATAAAGTTGGGAATTGGTCTGGTGTTCATATTGCAGGAATTAATTAAGAACTTCTCAAAATCAAGTCAACTCTTTACTCATACTTGGGAAGATCTCATGAATAACAATATGTCTCCAATTTAGAGCAAGGTGTTGTTTATAATGCTGTCAATACTTTGATTTGATCTTTGAAATAACTTAGTATTTCTTTCCTTTCATAAAGCACTGGTTTAACAACCTACCAGTAATTTGAAGACAATGGAGTCTCTATGATGGGTGAACTTCATTTGTATTGCCCATTCTATAAATGAGTTCTAAATGGATGATAAGAAGTTAAGTTTACAAAGCATGGGAGATTTACACCAAAATTCCAGTGCATAATTACAGGAATTAAGAACATGATCAATGCTTTTTAGAACCTAATTATAGTGTGGACAAAACATTTTAGGACAATTCCTTCTACTCCTGTCTTTGGTTGTTAGTATATTCTGGATTGTTAACCAAAGTATGAAAGATGTCTTATGGGATCTCTTAGGAAACTATAGCAATTTCTACCACGATACCATTGACTTTCTACTTTTAAATAAATCAAGGCAAGACTTGTTGGCAAACATTCTAGAGTTATGGCGAACTCATTCAGGTTTGTCGTCCTCATTGAAGTGAAGTGGATAAGATGGAGTGTGATTCATAATAGAGGAAAGAGCCCTGACTCAACAATTCTAATCTCCTTCCAATATCACTCTATTTACTTTTGCTCTGGGAGGAATAATTAGCTTTAGGTGATCTAGATGCGTAACATTGTGAAACGCAAAAGTTATACCAAAATCATGTTTTCGATCCATTCCACACCTTGATTTTAATGGCAAAATTCATATCCTTTCTTAGCTTCAAAAAATGATTAAAGGAGCAAGAAAAGGGTTTGCTTTCCTTGATGATCTAAAAGTTATGTTCTTTTATTATCTAAGTATGAACACATTTAACCCATATTAATTGATCATTAGTGAATAGTTTTTAACTTCTTTAAGCCAACAACATTTTGTTAATATCCCTTATAGAGGACAATCCCTAGGAATGACAAAAACGACCCGGCTCATGGCCCGTCGAGCTATCTCGGCCTGCTGAGCAACGAGCCAGGCCAGGTTGAGGGCAGCTCAGTCTCGGTCTAGCCCGACCTATTGTCATTCCTAACAATCCCAAACCTCCATCACTAATTAAAGCGCAAGCATCAGGCCATCTAACATTTGCATCTTGATGCTTTTCAGCCATTTCTGTTCATAAGAAGTTCTTTTACATTTTTTACGTCTTAGGCAAGCTTTTAAAGAAGAAATAAGAGTGAGCTCCAATGGATACGAAGGTTATTTAAGACTGATAAAATTAGTTGTAACCTACTGGTATAGGAGAGGAAACAATTGTTCTAGTGGTTGATCTTTTTCTTGACTGCAAAAAAAAGAGGCTAACATTTGGACTAAGAAATCCTTTTGTCCGAGAGAGCAAGATGCCTAGTACTTAAATGCAATATTATAAAGAGGTAATCGTGAGATTGTAGAGAGTTGAGAAGCAACACATGATGCGTCTATTAAAATATATAAGGCACTCTTCTATAGATTCACATTAAGTCCTAAAAATATACCAAAATCATGCAGGGATTTTATGAGCAAAGAAATAAAACTAGAGTTAGCTCCATTGAATAGTAGCAAATCATCCGCAAATGTTAAGTTGAACAACTTCGATTTATCACAATGGTAGTGATACTTGAAGCTACTTTCCTGTTCTATTCTTTATGAGAACAACCTTAACAATACCTTCATATACAAAGAAAATTATGATGAGAGAGGATCTCCCTAACATAGCTCTTTGATATCTCTTATGACCAAACTTCTCTTATCTATACATAATTTAGGGATATACTTTCCCTTCAAATTCACATTTGTTGAGTGAGAGTAATAAATGATGAGAACAAGTGACTAAGATAAAGTAATAAGTGATTAAGTGACAGTGAGAGCAACAGAGAAAGCTAGTGTAGAGAAGGAGACATGTGGATGTTAAAGGCAAGAGCGAACATGTGAAAAAAGCAAGCGAGAGGAGATGAAATAGAGCTACCTCCTTTTTCTTCTCTTCCAGCTTCAAAGGTCTAACTACCAGCTTAAAATTCCAGATAGAGATGGTTGGTCCAATCCTAGCCCCAAACACAATTGGAGCTAAGTGGTGGGAGATTCTACAGCTTTTGATTAACTGAGGTACCTCCCAACACCTGTTGACTCTTACTTAAGTGGTTTCCTCCGTTAGAAATCTTACAACAGGGAGCAATAAAATAGGAAAGCACACTGGTGGGTTTTTTTTCCCTAAAAGAGGTTGGATTTTTCGATAGTTTACCAATGGACAATGCACTTCTGTTTAAAATTAGGATTGGAGAGTGTCCTAGTAAATAAGGAAGAGTTATTTCTATTCATATTTGCAGATGCAATTAGTATGCAAAAGATCTTAGAAATATGACATTGGCATATCCAAGGATCCCCAATAATGTTATTGAAGTGAAGGCCTGGGATAAACTTAAAGAATATGAAACTCAAGCATTTACCCATTTGGATAAGATTTCACGGGGTTTTGCTTGAGTACTAGATAACCACTGGTCTAAATTATTTAGCTAGTTCTAATAGGAGACCTCTTTGCTTTGATAAAATGACGGCAACTATGAGAAGGGTTGGCTTTGCGAGGATATGTCTGGATATTAAAATGAATTCTAAACTAACTAGTTCTCTACCTATTATAAGGTTATATGATAATGGTGAATTAGTGGAAGACTTCATTGAGGTTAGTTACGAGTGAAACCCCCAATCCTTAGACTCAGAAAAAAAAGAGATGGAGGGAAACTAGAAGGAGGTTCTAGAGAAGATTTCATATGAGCTTTTTAATCCCAAACTACACCTGCCCTTGAAAATGTTAATGCTGAGAATATGAATAATCTGAAACATGAAGAAATGGGTATTAGAAAGGTACTCTATGAAATAGATGAAAGCTCTAGAAGGTTGAAGAATAGTAAGGAGAAAATGATCTCACCTCTAAGCTCTCCAAAGGAGCTCAGTTCAAAAAATAATAGTGAAAATAGTCTGTTAGATCTAGGGTATGCTTTTTAACCATAACAAATGGTAACATTAAAGGGAAAACATGGTAGAAATCTAAGAAGAAAGGGCTTCTAGGTCCTCTCTTAATCTTATAAAATTGTCATGGAAAGTGACGAGCATGAATTGTCCCAAAAAAAGACAAATAGTCAAAATTATCAAGTCCCTAAAAAGTTTGTCTTAGTAGGAATTTTATAAACAAAGGTTAAGAAAGAAAATATACAACTATGTAGAGGAGTTTTTGTTAAAAACTGAGAGCTATTAACAAACCATCATTATGATTACTTGGGCAAGATTGTTGTGGGATTTGACCCTTAAAAAGTCAACATCATTCAACAAATAATCTCAAACCAATATGTTCATCTGGTAATCGTGATGGACTTTGAATGTTTAGAAGTCACCTTTATCTATGCTTCCAACTTTAAGTTCCAAAGGAGATCTCTTTGGAATTATTTGAAGGTGATGGAGGGTTCAATCAATAAACCTTGGGCCATTGTTGGAGATTGTAACTCTACCAACTCTCTTACGAATCTGAAGGGGAAAACCTAAATTACAAGAAGAGTAGAAACAGTTTGTTGGATTGCCTAAACTCTTCTTCTCTTTTAAACCTAAGTTATAAAGGAGCATATTATACGTGGAGTAAGAGGTAGGGAAGTAATAACTCAATTAGGAAGAAACTAGATCGTGCCTTAGTTAATCCAGAGTGGCTTGCACATTTTAGAACCAATAATGCTTTTCTCAACCAGCCCCTTTTCTCTGATCATACTCCTATAGAGTTTTTAAGGAGTCAACTATGGCTTAATGAGGCTTCTATTTCGATTTAACAAATACCTTGTCAAAATGAGGATTCGAGTAAGCTATGGAAAAAGGATTAAACCTCTATGTTAAAGGTAATGATTATTTCATATTTGTGAAGAAACTTCTAAATATTATATTAGAATTGAAGAAATTGAAATCCTTTAAAACAGAGAACACCACTATGGCTATCTCGAAAGCTAGGGAAGCTCTTATGACTCGCCAATAGCAAGCTTATCGGGACCCCAATGACACATCTCTTAAAGTCAAGGAGAAGCAAACTATAGATAAATACATAATTGCTCTTGATAATTGCCACTCGTTACTTAAACAAAGAGTAAGAATAATTGGTTGATAAATGGTGAAAAACACCAATACTTCCATAATTCTATTCTCTACAGGAAGAATGTCAACAAAATTCATTCCTTAAGGACTGATAAAGGCTCCATTATTGAGAAGCAATATGAGATCAAATCTATAATGTTTAACCACTTTAAAAAGTTATTAGGAATTTCTACCCTTATGGGCACTTTATGAATTTGTCCACAACTCCATTTCTAATGAGAAAAAGGAATCTTTATTGAAACCTTTTAGTGAACAAGATGTCAAACAAACACTTTTCTCTCTAAAACTAGAAAAGACCCCTAATCTAGACAATTTTATTGCCTTCTTCTTCCAACAAACTTGACACTTAACAGGTAACATAATTTCCTGGTAGTCTTAAATTTCTTTTCTTCAGGTTGTTTGCTCAAAGAGCTAAATAAGATCCTTATGAATCTCATTCATAAGAAATACAATCCTGAGCATTTGAATGACTACAGGCTCATATCTTGTTATAATGTAGTTTATAAAATTATTGCAAAATTGATAACAAATAGGCTCAAGCCTCTTCTGGAAATGCATAATCAATAGGAGCTAGGAAACTTTTGTAAAAGGCAAGAATATTAGAGACAATCTACTCCTAATTCAAGAATTACTTGAGAGGTATTATAGGAAACCAAAAAAGAACTAAAATTGATAGCAAACAGGCTCAAGCATCTTCTCGGAATGCATAATCAATAGGAGCTAGGGACCTTTTATAAAAGGTAAGAATATTAGAAACAATATACTCCTGATTCAAGAATTACTTAAGAGGTATAATAATAAGAAACCAAAAAAGAGCTGCACCTTGAAAATTGATTTTAAGCGTGCCTTTGACTTAGTGGATTGGAAGTTTATGTTAGACTATTAAGAGTAATTGTGTGTTTTGTCACTTGAGTGAGTTAGTTACTACGATTGCTGAGCTGGACTTCGGCCTTGTCTATATAAAGCAAAGCAAGATTTAAGTGTAACTAATTATTTAACTCCTTCTACTCTTCTCACTTTTGTGTCTTTATTTCTCTTTTTCAATAGTTTTGTTCATTTTACCGGAAACCAATTAGATTACCATGGTATCAGAGCTTCTCTAAAAACAGGACATGATCTCATTCCTCTTCATCTTTCTTCAAGATCCTATAATCTTCTTTTCTGATTCTACTTCTACTTTCCAACTCTGAATTATTCTTGAGAAATTTTCTTTTTCACTAATGGCAGAGAGAAGAAACACTTTTGATAACCCTTTCTACTTAAATCCTTCTGATATTTCTGGTATTCCTTTGGTTGCTACTCCATTTGATGGATCAAACTTTAGAGATTAGCATAAGGCTATGACTAAGGCCTTGTTTGCCAAGAATAAACTGGTCTTTGTTAGAGGATTATTGCCTCACGATGAGGAGAATGCCAGTCAGTGGGATCGATGTAATGATCTGGTCTGCATATGGATTCTTGTATCAGTCACAAAGGATGTTCACAGGATAATTATTGAATATGATTTAGCAGTTGAAATGTGGAATGATTTTCAAGAAAGGTACACTCAGACTAATGGCCGTAAGATCGATGCTATAACTTGTGAATTGATGAATTGTAGATAACTGAATATGTCAATTGTTGAATACTATAATAAGTTGAAGGGACTTTGCAAACACTTAGTAGTCTGAAGACTCAAAATAAATGCTCATGTGGATTGTGTAGTTGTGGCGTGAACAAATTTCTAAATGATACAAAACATCGGGATAAATTGATGAAGTTTTTAATGGGACTTAATGATGATTTTAAAGGAGTAAGAGGCAACATTCTTATGATGAATCCTCTGCCTAGTCTTTCTAAGGCATATGCTTTACTTATTCAAGAAGAGCCACAAAGAGATTTCAGTTTTCATTTAAAGGAGCACATCGGTAGTGATTCTGCTACACTGCTTAATCAGTCTAAGTTCAATTATAAGAAAAGCAGTATTGTGTGTGATCATTGTGAAGGCGGAAACCTTTGGCTATCCCTCATGGCATATGAAGAGTAAAGACAAACCTCAGAAAACTGGGGTGAGATATGTGCCAAGGAAGAAATACAAAAAGAAGGATATTAAGTTCAACACAAGAGCCAATGCAATAGTAGCTGAGTTGGACATATCAAGTACCTCTAATCATGAACAAATTGATTTCCAGAGTCTGAAAGATCAACTGTTCTCTCTTCTAAATTAGTACATCTCTCTAAACTCCCAGTCAACTGACTCATCTTTACCTGCAGTCAATTTTGCAGGAATCCTTTTTGCTTTGTTGCTTCATTGAATGCTTAGACTTGGATTTTGGATACAAGCGCTACTCATCTTGTAACTCATGATTACTCAACTTTGCACAATCACATATCTCTGTAAAACAATGTAGAAATCACATTAGTTGATGGCGAAGTAGTTAGAATTCTTGCTACTGGCAATGTTCATCTTCCTACTGGACCAATCTTAAAGAATGTGCTCTGTATTCCTAGTTTCAAGTTCAATTTATTGGCAATCAATAAGTTGACTAAAGACCATAATTGTATAGTTAAATTCAGAACTAACTGTTATTCTATTAAGGACTCACTGACTACAAAGGAGATTGGGACTGGTAGTGCTGTCAGTGGACTGTATGAGCTGGACTTACAATCTACTGCATTGCTATTGCCAACATTTCTTCCTAATTAAGCGTCTGAGTTTGACAACTTCAAAGTGTGGCATCTCAGATTGGGACACACACCTTATGAAGTTCTCAAACATATAGATCATTTGAATTCTTTGATGACAAATGTAAATAAAAGTATCTACACTATATGTCCTGTAGCTAAACAATCAAAACTGTCATTTTCTAATAGTAGCAATAAAAGTGTAAATGTTTTTTATTTGGTTCACTGTGATATCTGGGGCTCGTATACTCTTGCCACCTAGTCTGGTTGTAACTATTTTCTCACCATAGTGGATAATCATAGCATAACTACTTGGACTTACCTTCTAAGACATAAGTCGCAGACACTTTCTGTTCTTCAAAACTTTGTTCAGCTAGCTCAAACTCAATTCAACAGTAAAGTAAAAATTATAAGATCAGACAATGGTAGGGAATTCATAAGTTGTGTTGTTGCTGCATTTTATTAGAAAGAAGGGATCATTCATCAAATGAGCTGTCCATATACTCCACAACAGAATGGACTTATGGAGAGGAAGCAGAGACATGTCTTGGAAGTTGTCAGGGCTCTCAGATTTCATGTTGTCCTACCTATATCCTTTTGGGGTGACTGTATTCTCACAGCAACATATCTCATCAATAGAACTCCTCTGTCAGTTCTATCATTCAAGACTCCATATGAGATTCTATTCATTAAACAACCATTTTATGATCATCTAAAAGTCTGTGGGTGGTTTTGTTATGTTGATACAGTTCCTACAGCAAGAACAAAGTTTGATGCACGAGTTACTTCTTTTGTATTTGTAGGTTATCCACAAGGTCAAAAAGGATACAAAACTTATCATCTAGTTTCCCATAAGATTATTATCAATAGACATGTCAAGTTAATGGAGCATTACTTTCCTTTTAAACACATGTCACAAAAGTTCTCAATATCAAATCTTCCATTGTTTCATTCTGCTCCTTCCTGCTATGATATTGATACAGATACTGACCCAAAACCAGGTACTCAACACACTGTTGAATCATCACCAGCTACTGAGCCACCACCAAATGCTGAATCACCTCCATATATACCAATGCCAGCTCCAGTTCCTAGAAGATCCACCAAAATCAAACAGCATCCCCTTTGGATGTCAGATTACTCCTCTTCTTCAATCTTATATACTCTTTCTAACTATGTTGATTATCACTCTCTGTCTTCTCAAGATCGGACTTATGCTCTTGCCATCACAAGTATTGCAGAACCAAGCTCTTTCAAAGAAGCTATTCAACATGAACAATGGCAGAAAGTAATTCAAGCTGAGCTCTCCGCCTTAGAACTCAATAACACTTGGGAAATTGTTCCTCTACCTTTTGGGAAACACACCATTGGCTCTAAATGGGTCTTCAAAGTCAAATATAAAGTTGATGGGTCCATTGAACGGTTTAAGGCTAGATTAGTTCCAAAAGGCTTCAGTCAGGAGTTTGGAGTTAATTATGAAGAAATATTTGCACCAGTTGCAAAGATGCCTACTGTCAGGACTTTATTGGTTGTAGCTATTGTCAAGCACTGGCCTCTCTACCGAATTGATGTTACTAATGCATTTCTTCGTAGAGATTTGCTAGAGGAAGTTTGTATGGCTATTCCAGAAGGTTATGATCAATTTTGCAGTAAGGAGGAGCATTCTACTACATCTCAGAAGGTCAAATTAGTCTGTAAACTTACTAAGTTCAAATTAGTCTGTAAACTTACTAAGTCCTTGTATGGACTTAAGCAAGACCCAAGATAGTGGTTTGCTAAACTCAATGAATCACTTGTTGCAACAGGCTTTCCTCAATCCAAATATGATTATAATCATCACAGGATCCAATATCTCTCATATACAGCACCTCAAAACATTTCTTCATTCCAGATTCTCCATAAAGGACCTTGGTGATCTAAAGTTCTTGGGAACTGAAATACTGAGATCTCAGTCTGATATTCAACTGGTTCAGAGGAAATACATTCTTGATTTGCTATAAGAAACATGAATGACTGGTTGTAAGCCTTTGAAGTTTCCTATGGATCAACATACCAAGTTGTTGACTGCTGATGGCACATCTTTGACAAATCCCAATTCATACAGAAGACTGGTTGGCAAACTCATTTATCTTACCATTTCCAGACCAAATATTACTTACACTGTCCATATTCTCAGTCAATTCATGCACAGTCCTACTTCTGCTCATTATCATGCAGCACTGCATCTCCTTTAGTACCTTAAAGGTACACCTGGTCTTGGATTATTCTTTAGCTGCTCAATCTTCTTTGCAGTTATCAGCTTACTCAGGCTCAGATTGGGCTGGCTGTCCAACTAGCAGAAGGTCCATCATTGGTTATTGCATCATGCTTGGTCCTCCTTGCTCTCTTGGAAAACCAAAAAGCAGTCTATTATTGCACGATCATTAGCTGAGGTTGAGTATTGTGCCATGGCTCAAGTGTCTTGTGAAATCACATGGCTCTTACAGTTACTGAGCTTCATGTCTCTGGCTTGACTCCTGTTTCTCTTTACCGTGACAATACTGCAGCTCTTCAAATTGCCTCCAATCCCATTTTTCATGAATGAACGAAGCATATTGACGGGGACTGCCATTTAATTCTAGACAAAATTCAGAATCAACAACTCTCTCCTGCTATGTATCTTCCAATAACCAGTTAGCTGATATCTTGACCAAGCTCATTGAGGTCGAGCATCAACATCATTTACTGTCTAAGTTAGGAATGAAAAATGTTTTTCCTTCTAAGCTCGAGGGGGAGTATTGAGAGTAATTGTGTGTTTTGTCACGTGAGTGAGTTAATTATTACGATTGCTGAAGTCAGCTGAGGTGGACTTCAGCCTTGTCTATATAAAGCAAGGCAAGACTAACGTGTAACTAAATTTTTAACTCCTGCTCTTCTCACTTTCATGTCTTTATTTATTTTTTTCAATAGTTTTGTTCATTTTCTGGAAACCAATCGGATTAACATAGACTTAGTAGCATCCTTTGGCTTTCCTGACCGATTCATAAATTGGATTCAAGGATGTATTTCCACTACCATTTTTCTTGAACATGGGATAATTAGTGTTTTAAATTGGGGAGCAAAATATCATGACTTGTAATATTGTGATTGCACTCTGAATTAATATTGTACCTTATCATAATTACGTTTGCTTATCCGTAATTACCTTAATAGCTCGTAACTACATTCTGACTAGTAATTCGTAATATAGAATTTGAAGACTATTCAATATTAGGTACAAGCTGATTAAAAACTTTGGATCATTATAATTACACATGTCAATAGTTTCTTATCTTCATCTGTACATCACAAAGAAAAACAGAGAAAAATAACTAAATCCGAACATTTTGCCCTGAAAATCCCACTTCTCTTGGTTTATTCCAAGACCCTAAACTAGGGTTTTGAGATGGAGATGAAGATGAAGACAAACTATTGAAATACAAGGCCAGAAACTGGAATTTCAGGAATTGGATCCCTTTTTTTTTTCCTTACTTTATGATAATTACACTACAGGTTAGTGCACACTACAGGTTAGTGCTTGCCACTCATGTCCAATAAACTTGGATCCATGTCACCGAAACTACCAAGTCCAAGGTACTCATCTAAAAACCATTGAGAATTACCTCCTGATGACGATGATGATATACCAAACCCACAGTACTCTTCTCTGCTCGCCGGAAAATTCCATCCCGAGTCGTTAAGAAGAGTCTCCGGCCAGATTGAACTCGTTATTGGGTTGTCGTTACTGTCAGGATTGGATATTCTACTCTCTTCAACCGAGCAATTTTCAGGTGGCGGCGTGCTAGAACAGTCATCATTTGACGAGGCTTGTGCACTCTCTTCTAGTGGGTTACTAACTTGCTTCTGAAGAGGTTCGTGTGTGACAGGGTCGATCCCCATCTTAATAAGCTTCTTCTTGATGTGAGTGTTCCAGTGATTCTTTATCTCATTGTCTGTTCTTCCTGGTAATTTTGCTGCAATCTTGGACCACCTGAAGAAAGTGGAAGAAAAGTTAAATCTTTTTGATGATGGTGAAAGCCTATCAGATCTTTGATCCTTCTCAGTTTTCTCACTTTCAGGTTGGGTTTATATTCCTGAACAAAATCATCACTCTTCATAGGATTCAAAAGCAAGAATCTCTCTGAAAGTCAGAAACAAAGAAACAAGAAACCAGTGAAAATCATGATGAATATATATATATACCTATTGCCAAGACAGGCATGAAGATCAATGACAAGTTGCTCCTCCGCCGGATTAAGAAGGCCACGTTTCAGGTCAGGGCGGAGGTAATTAGTCCAACGGAGACGGCAGCTCTTCCCACAGCGGCGGAGACCGGCGAGCTTGGGCACAGCACGCCAACAGCATTGGCCATGTGTGAGAATGAAATTGACCAACTTCCTGTCCTCCTCGGCTGTCCAGGGACCTTTCTTCACACCAAGCTTGTCACAACAAGGCTGTCTTCCCATGATCAACACTACTAAATCCAAATGTCTCGCGTAGTTGCTAGCAAGTAATAATAATAATACATTGGCAATAGACTCAAAGCCCCACTCACCCACCTTTATATACAAGTGACCTTCTTCTTTGCTTCATGCCAAATCAATAAATAGTTGAACATATTGCTACACACTTGCCACGCTTGTTTTGTGCATGTGCTTGACACCTTGCAAGTCTACCCATCAAGTGCACATTTTTTCTTAAATATAAATAAATTATTTAATAATTTAACGATTAAAAGAAATTATGGTTTGCTTAAATTATTATTTAAGTATTTAAATTATTTTTTTTAATATTTAAAAGCCTAAAAAATTTTTACTATCCACTTTTAACTCACTAAATTTCTTGAAATTGACATTATATGTGGGTCTATCAGAAATAATCTATCTATTATATACGGGTAAGGCTGCGTACTATTGAACCTCCTCAAATCTTACATTACATCGAGAATCTTACTGAATATTACTATTGTTGAAACTTTTAGTGATTGATTAATGTGATTCTAAGAGTTTAAATTAACGTATTTTAAGTAAATTATTTAATAAATTAATAATTCATAATGAAGTAATGAATTCAATTAAATTATTATAGAAGAGCTTAATTTTTAAAAAAGATAATAATTAAAACTTTAAAAATTCATGATCTTCTAATCTCAAATTCTCAATTTATTAGTAAGTCTTCACATGTTATTAAGATTGTTCACATTTTATTCACTTAAACCTCTTGTCAATTTTCTTAAAATTGACCAATGTGAATACTATGGTTTGAAGAAGAATTTGATAACTTCATGTTTCTTTGCCGTGCATCCCCTTATCCTAAATTGACCGTAATAACTAATAACTAATAACTAATAACACTTTATTTTCCTTTTTTTTTTAAATTTCAATGTTCCATTTTAATATTATTTTTTTTGGACATACATTAGGTATTTCAGCTTTGTCGGACTAATCCTAAACTCCTAAGACCCCACTCCAAAAGTCTTAGAGGAGGTAAATCTGCAACTTCAAGGTCCCTCAGGTTCCTACGTAGCCTGTACACTTCTGCGCACAAAGAATCGTCACATACTGATTGGTCAATTATTGATTGATCACTGGCGCTGCTCAACATCAGGTTCCTATCAGCCCCAAGTTTCTTAATAGTTCCAACTTTCACACTACCGCTGTAAGCGAAACGTCCGCAATTGATCCGACCAAAGAGCATGTCTAGGGGGCTAGGGGATCATCAATAGGAAAAATTCTCCCTCTCCTCCCCTTTGTGGTGACTTAAACTCAAAACCTCTTACAAAAGAGAGCCTTTAGTAAAGAGTTGAAACCAATCAAGCCACCCCTATTTGTCATCTTAATATTATTTTTTATCACTTTCACATGGAGAGAATGTTCAAAATGTAATTAAAGAGACTAAGAGGATAACCCGCTTTTGGATTTCTAGAAGGATCATCATCAACCTATAAGACTAAATGATATCATTAAAACTTGAAGCAACATATCACAGTCATCTTACATTAAAAAACATTACTACCTTTTAAATATTTTTTAAATTATAGGATAAGTAAATTAATCTTTTTTATTGTGACGATTAATCTACTTAACCCTTAAGTTAATGAAGCTCTACGCTTGACCTTTGGATGGATTAACTCTAACTTGGAATTTAAGTAGCATTGACCATTTGGAGTGAATGATAAATCATGCAATTTGCACCATAAACATGACAAGAAAATGAGGTTTGCCCTTCTTTTTTTATTCTCTCTAGACAAGAACAAACGAAGAAGGAGGACATTGATGTTGTTGTGTGAGAGATTATGATTCACGCGTATGTTGTGTGTGGTTGGGAATGAGTTTGAAGGACGAGCTCTTGACAAGAGCCTCACACCTAAAAATTGATATCTTCCTCTTCCTGCTTCAGGCTCCTGAGTTTTGGCTCCACTTACTCCGCGAGGTCCATGATTGTGATGGTGAAAAAGCTTATGAGCTCGATCACTCATCATCGACACCTATGGTGTCTGCAACTTTCAATTTCCATTTTCTTTAGCAAATCCCCACAATCCCATTTTCTTTAGCAAATCCCCACAATCCCATTTCTTGCTTCACCATTCCATCACAAGATTCGTCATCAACTAGAGTGTTTTGAGTTTGGTGATTGGAATTTGGAAGATCTAAAACTTGGGTTCCAAATCTATATAAAAATTCTGTTTGAGAGATTTTATTTGGATTTGATATCAACAAATGGGTGCATAATCTCTTTGTTTTTGTTTTATCTTTGTAGAATTTGTACAATGACAGTATTTGTTTATTTGTTGTCTCTACCAAACCTACTTCATCAATATTTATTTATTATAGTTAACATTTTAAAAACTAGACCGAAAATTTAACCGATAAGACAAGAAGTTTAAGGTTTATAAGGTTCATCGGCATTAGATTGTCATAAAGTCAGCTAAAGATTAAATAAAATTAAAGAATTTAAAATATGATTGAAAGATAATGTTATTACCTTAGAAGAATTTGAAGTTTAATTAAAAAAAGATATTGTTAAATAAAATTAATTAATTTATTTTTATTTATAAAATCTTATTTATTTACTAAAATTGACTGGTTAATTAATATATTAATCATTTTAAACAACAAGAGTTATTACAGTAAGTTTAACCGAAAAATTAAAAATCGAACTAAAAAACAGTTCAAAACTTTTACAATTAAACCGATCAAACTGATTGAATGTTTTAATCACTGGAGGAGTAAAGTAAAAGTCTTCTAAGAGCTAATCAATACAAATTTTTGGCTTCAATTTTATGTAAACAATCACAACTTATTAACAATGGCAATAGGTCAGGATGGACCGTAGTGGTCAATAGCCCGGTAGACCGGGATGGCCGGCTTGCCATATTTTTTTTAAGTAAAAAAATTTCAAAAGGATGTCGTTTTGGAAAAAATAGACGGGCCACGAGCCTGGCCATTTTTGCCGATCCCTACAATTTATGGGAAGAATATGCTTGAAAAGCAAAGTTCTTTTATATATATATCTTTCAATTAATCTTATGCAATAAAAGGGAAAATAATATCATTTAAAAATATATTTTATTATAACATGAGCTTAAGGCAGCTTGACTCGACCCATACCCAATTGGGTTTGACCCAAATTTATTTTCTTAAATTTAAAATATAAAACAATATCATTTTGCAAGCTCGCTGGGATGGAGCCTAGTTGTCATCCCTAACCCAACTACCACCCGAATCTCAAACACGGGCCACGATTCCGTGTAGCATGAGCCCATCAGGAACGTGTGTACGTACCTCATAAAATAATCGTATTGGAGTTCAGCTGCCGCGCAGTGCAACAAACAGAGCGTTACGTGTTCGACGTAATGTCTCCACGAAAGGCTGAAACCCAAATCAACACTTAACTTCCATCCCAGGACCAGGAGGGTCAAACCACTCCACCGGAAAAAAGTAACAGAGATCGGGATCGAGCTTTAGTCAACCCAAAATGTGGAGGCGCGTGGCTTCACTTTCTCCGTTGATCTCTTCCTCCAAACCATCTTCACTCTGCTCGGTACGCCTCTACTCTCCTCCGTAGAACAAGCAATGTTGTGATTTGTGCTTATTTCTTGCAGTTCTATTCATCTACCATGTTGATGTGCAGGCAGGTTATGGATTGAAGATCTGGGTATCGTTTAGTACTGAGGCACCAGCTCCGGTACACCGTTATTAGCTTCTTTTACTTGGTGTTTCTTAAGCTTCAACAATGGAGATTCACGTCAGTTTAAGACTTTGCATCAGTAGCTCATTTAACATAAATTGAGAAACATAAAACCTTTGTAGTTGTCATTTTCACCTCTAGGCATGTTATTTGATAGCTGGAAGTGGTCACCGCCAAAGTGATAGGAAGTGCATGTGGTGGGGTCCTGATGATTTTCCTTCTTTTTTTGTTTCCTAATCTTTGTACGGATGCAGTTAGCAGATGGAGCTGATTCCCAAGAGAAAACCCCATTCATAACTTTTGTTTTAGGTAATGGACGGTCATTTCGAATTACACATTGTTGTGTTCTTCTCTTCTATTTTTCTATTTCCTGTTCTTTGATGGATAAAGATGTAAATGAAAATGATCGTGGTTCATGGTTTTCTTATTTGCTTTCTTTGTTTGACTAGTTGAATTTCCAAAGTTTTAGTTCTGTAAGTATCAAATGTGCATTGTTGGTGGCTAAACTATGAATTTCCCCTTAGGTGGCCCTGGTAGTGGAAAAGGTACACAAGGTGTAAAAATTGCTGAGACATTTGGATTCACTCACTTAAGTGCTGGTGAATTGTTAAGGAAGGAAATGCTTTCCACTAGTGAGTACGGGTAATGTTGCATTCTCTTCTATGGAAATCTTTCTATGAGCATAAATTCATGTTATGTGCATGTCCACTGAGGATAGAGCTGAATTTTCAGTGCCATGATTCATGATAAAATGAGAAAAGGAAAAATTGTACCTTCAGAAGTGACAGTCAAACTGCTTCAACGTGAAATGGAATCAAGGAATAATCATAAATTTCTGATTGATGGTTTTCCGAGAACCGAGGAGAATCGTGTAGCATATGAACGCATAGTGAGTTTTCCTTCCTTAATTATATCTTCTATGTATAGTTCATCTCTTTTTAATTTAATAGTTGTACTGGTACAGAATCCAAATGATCAATTCAGTTTCCTATCTATCTTGAATATAATTTGGTTGTTCAAGATACGTAAGTGTTGCTGCGGAAATTTATCTGACCAATGGTATGACATCTAGATGAGTGAATGACTAAATGGAAGAAGTTTCTAATAGGTGGGAATGTTGAAAATTGGAGCAGACTAGGATAATTGCAAACAGAGAGCTTTTTAGTATGTTATTAACTAGCAACATGATAAGTACTTGCTTGCAGTTGATATTAGTGTTTTTCTTGCTCATGCAGATTGGAACAGAACCAAATTTGGTTCTGTTCTTTGATTGTCCTGAAGAAGAGATGATAAAACGTGTGCTTAACCGTAATCAGGTGATTATGGTTTATCTACATAATCCAAGTGTATCAAAAAGTCAGTCAAATTATGTTATCTATGTTGCAGGGACGAGTTGATGATAGAATAGATATAGTCAAGAAACGGCTAAAAATATTTCAAGCATTAACTCTTCCTGTTATTGAGTATTACTCCAAGAAGGGAAAACTTCACACGGTAAGTCTATAACAGTCAAGAGTATGCAACCTTAGTACCATGATCCTTGTACATCTTTGTTTGTTCTTTAATAGATGCTTCCCGAGACGTGGAGACTAATTTTTGATTACTTGTCTCTGCGTTGATGTGTACTTGTCATCTGTTATATTCATGGTTATTCAGTTCCTATTTCAGGTTTCTCCTTTATAAAGTAATGATCTAACTTACTTATAGTATAGAAGCCAATGCATGCAGATCAATGCTGTAGGAACAGTAGATGAGATCTTTGAAAAAGTTTACCCAATTTTTGCATCATGTGAGGTAAGTCATGGACATCTTCACTTTCCAGTTATTTCTCTTCTTGTTCTATGCCTCTGTTTTTTGTGCTTGTGGTTCTGATATGTATTTAAAATGGGGAAGTGGATAGCAAACGTGAAGCCGCTTATTTTGTGGATAGTCTTGGTGTTACTAAAACCCAATAACTGAGTTAAATCGATTCAACTGCAGGCAATTAAATGAAAGCTAATCGGCTTGCTGAAGGGTCAGAAGTGTCTCTGAAGATTTAGTGGGAGTCACTCGGCCTCTTTGACAGGCAATAGTTGTCTTCAATTCAGTTTTCTTTAGATGAATCTTGGCAGATAACAGGAAGGAATTAGATAATAATCCTCTCTAAGGTTGATACTTCATTGTTGTTGTCCACGCTGCTGATGTTGAATGAAACTTGTTATTCAGTTTCCATCAGCTGAATAAAGCAATGCCCACAAACTCCAACTAACTAATGATGAAGAGAAAGTAGCTACATTTTATTTTTCCCTGAAACTTATTGGAAGCAAATATCTTAACGTTACCAGTTGATGTGGTTCTGAATGTTTCTCTTCATATCCTGAAGCAACCCATCCATTTATTGAAGTTGTGTAGTTTCTGCATGTTATCATACGCAATTGAATTTGCAGCTTTGATCTTCAAAAGCTGCATCTTTTGTGGTATGTGAAATTATGAAAGCTGAGTGTGTAGATCTCCAATTTCAACTTTTGGGTTTTAAATTATGGATTGCGAATTATACTGCAATTGCTTATCGGTTCTGGATCAATTTCTGATCACAACCCAATATGAATAAATAAGAGAATTCAAATATGGTCCATTTTCTCAAACATTCTCCAATTCAGTTCCCTGGAAAATGACAAGCATTCTACATCCACAGAATCTTAGGTCACCTTCCATGACTCTGTACTTGGGAAGCAGAAGCAAGAAAGCGAAGAAGCAATACCAGAGACAATTCCCCCCAAAATTGAATCGCTTTATCCGCTCTTTTCCCAAATCATCACCAACCCCTCTTCTCGTCAATAACAATCCCTATCCTCAAACCAAACTCGAAGCCCTTGAAAGCGTCGTCAATGACCTCGAATCTTCTATGGAAAAGGGCATATTTATAGATCCCCATATCTTCGCTTCCCTTTTGGAGACATGCTACAAGTTAAACGCTATTCAACAGGGTATTAGGATTCATGGGCTCATACCCACTAGTCTCCTACGCAAGAACGTCGGCATTTCGTCGAAGTTGTTGAGGTTGTATGCGTCTAGCGGGTACGTTGATGAGGCACATAATGTGTTTGATCAAATGTCTAACAGAGAAAAGTCGGCTTTCGCTTGGAATTCGCTCATTGCAGGTTATGCTGAATTGGGTCAATATGAAGATGCAATGGCCCTTTATTTTCAAATGCAAGAAGATGGTGTCATACCGGACCAGTTCACATTTCCCCGAGTGTTAAAGGCTTGCGGTGGAATCGGTTTAATCGGGATTGGAGAGGCAGTGCACAGGGATTTGGTCCGATTGGGTTTTGGCAATGACGGGTTTGTGCAAAATGCGCTTGTTGATATGTATGCTAAATGTGGCGACATTGTTAAGGCTCGAAGGATATTCGATACGATTGCTTGCAAGGACAGCATTTCTTGGAACACTATGCTCACTGGTTATGTTCGTCACGGGCTCATAGTAGAGGCATTGCACACATTTCGTGCCATGCTTCAGGAAGGGTTTGAGTTAGACTCCGTAGCTATTTCCACCATTTTAGCAAATGTATCATATTCAAGGATTGGAGCTCAGGTCCATGGTTGGTTAATGAGAAAAGGGATGGAATGGGATGTATCAATTGCTAATTCTTTGATCCTTTTGTATGCTAACAATGGGAAATTGGATCTAGCCTGTTGGGTGTTTGATCATATGCCTGAAAGAGATATTGTTTCATGGAATTCTGTAATTTCTGCACACCGTAAGGACCCCAAAGCTTTGAGTTATTTTGAATGTATGGAGAAAGATGGTATTTTGCCGGACAACATTACATTTGTGTCAACACTCTCGGCTTGTGCTCATTTGGGTTTAGTAAAAGATGGCGAAAGGTTATATTCATTTATGGTAGAGAAGTATGGAATAGAACCCATTACAGAGCATTATGCTTGTATGGTGAATCTTTACGGGAGGGCAGGGCTGATCAATGAAGCTTACGCCATTATAGTCGAGAAAATGGAGCTTGAGGCCAGTCCAACTATGTGGGGAGCTCTGCTATATGCTTGTTATCTCCATGGGAATGTGGAGATTGGAGAAATAGCTGCTGGGAATCTCTTTGAGTTGGAACCAGACAATGAACACAACTTTCAACTTTTAATGGGGATTTATGGCAATGCAGGTCGAGCTTCAGATGTGGAGAGGGTGAGAACAATGTTGGCAGATAGGGGACTGTAGTAGAGTAATTGAACTAAGAATGATTTCGTAAGATGAACCCTTGTGAAAGCCGATGATCAGGTCGAGGGGGCCAACTGGTTTTCTGCTGTACACAGAAATTGATTCCAGATGACAGATTTTGTAAATCATAGATGTAGGAAGACAGAGTTGGGCCTGAGCAGCCCAAACTTTAGTCCAACTTGAAAAACTTTTTCTTGAAAACATCAGACCGAGGCTGAACTAAGGTTTGATCAACCTGGGCTTTGACCGGGCTAGACCGACCGGCCCTGAATGTGATCGCTATCGAGTATAAACATAAAAATGCAGCAGAAGGAACAAGAAAACAGGTACACGAAGCTAAGTGTGAACTAACTGCGTAACAATAACTCTTATTCACATTACTTTCGGCCAAGCTTTTTTTAGTTTTTTGACATTTTATATTGTGTTTCACGTTTTTCATTCTTTCACTTTATTTACACTTTCCCTTGATTTGTACACTCAACATATTTAATTTGCGTAACGCCTTAAAATTATATATATATATTACAGAGTAAACGGAGAATTAAAAAAGGAATTTGATCCATATAATAATTGACTAAAAGTACTATAATTTTTAATATGGACAGAATGTAGAGTCCACTGATAAGAATTGAACTTGAATCAACCATTATCAAAATAACTAGAACTAGTTATTTAGGTAGTTGACTTTATCACTTATAAACTCTTCAATATTTTCATGTTTAGTTAATATGGGATACTCTAGCACTCCCCCTTAAGTACAACTAGAACTAGACATCTAATTGTCAATTAAAATAAACACAGTGATGACCAGACTAGCCGTTGGAAATAGACGTCTAGACGGACAATCGATAAATTAATAATCTGGACCAAACCTACTTTGATACTATATTAGAATTTTTAATATGGGCAGAGTGTAGAGTCCACTAATAAGAATTAAAATCAGGTCAATCATTGTCAAAATAACTAGAACTAGTTATTTGGATAGTTGACCCTTACCACTTATAAATCCTTTAATATTTTCATGTTTAGTCAATGTAAAATACTCTAACAAAAAATACTTTCATTAAATTTAAATAATTAAAAAATTATTTTAACTGAATTTTAATCTAAAAAATTATCAAATTAAAATGAAAATAAGTAAAAAAATTTAAATTAATTTAACAAAGAGATTTAAAATTTTAAATATATTTAAAATATTAACTTAAAAAAGTTTAGAAGTAAGGCTTTATCCCTAGTCTTAATTATATTGTTAAGTAATATGTAAGAATTTTTAATTAAATCACTCAAACCACACTAATTACATGTAAGATCCAAATACTTTTAATCCAAATCTTCGACTAATTACATGATTGATGCTCGAAAAAGGGGCACCACATTTTCTGTACTTAATACTCTACTTTAGAGATATCAATAAATTAGCCCGTGATTTACCTATGGCCTGATCAACCCGAGTCAAATCGTATTTAACATTAAAAACGACATTATTTTATGTCCATTTATACCCAAATCAATGCCGCTTTTATCATGGAATAAGGTTATAATAAGATAAAAGGGGTGATTATGTTTTTTTTTTTTTTGTAAAACAAGTTATCATTCTTTCAAATTTGTTTATAAATATTATTCTTTCAAGTTTTAATATTCTAGAAAAAGGAAAAGTAATAAAAGGGGTTAAACTTAAAGGTCTCTTTAATTATTCTGCTCTCTCTCTCTCTCTCTCTCTATGTTCTTTTCAGGATGATTTGATATGTGAGTTAATCACGGACTGTCGGACTGATTGAAGCCGAGAAAGGCGGTTTTGACTTTAATTCTTAAACTATTTTACATTCTATAAATTCTATAAAATAGTATTAATTGTATCCTAAAAATAATAACAAAAATAACGTTAAAAACTTATTTAAATGTTTGTGAAATATTAAAATAAAATTACCCTTTTAATAGCTGTTTGAATTAATTATTTTCAAAATTACATTAATATTAAATAGATTTAAATTGTCTAATTGTGACACGATATTGGGTAAATTTATAACTTATATGCTAAAAAGATCTCAAAAACTTAACTCGATTAAAATTTAAAGAATTATCGGTAATATTTTGAAAATGTTAAAATTTAATGTGATACTATAAATAACAAGAAGAACTAAATTAAACCTTTTAAGATTTTTTTTAACGAAGAAACTCACATTTGTTATTTTTTGGATGTACACTGGGTAAACTTTCAAATTGACGTAATAGCCTGCAAATTACGTCAATCAAGTACTTCGCACTAGGCAAGCCTTGTACGACATGTTCGATCAAAAAAGTGTAGGTAGGAAGATTTGAACACATAATTTTTTGGCCTATATCTCCCACTCTATCAACTCGACCACTGAGAGCCTTTTTAAGAAATGTTAGAGGGTAATTTATACTTTTACATTAAAAAAACATAAAATTTTAGTACTTTTAACATTACACATTTAACTTAATACAATTATAAATTTAGTAACATTAATAACATCCAGTAGAAATCTCGTCAATACGTAAAGTTTGGAGAAGTTCAGTAATACGTAACCTTATCTCAAGACCAGCCTAAGCCCATCCTCATAAATAGTAAAATAGGACTCATTTTTACCCTTATAAAAAATAAAATGTAATAAATAAGGCTCACTCTTAACTTCATAAAGTACAATAAAAAATGCTCATATTTTTCTTCTTTTTATTCTTTACGAGAGCCCAAAAATAAATAAAAATAAGAACTTTTTTTATTTTATCCAGGACCTATAAAATACTAGGAACGACTCTACCTTGTCTCTATCTAATAAAGAAACTGTTTCTAAATGAGTTATACAAAGAGGAGAAACAATTATAAATTTAGTAAGAATAAAAAATGTAAAAGAAATAGTGAATAACAACTTCTTTTCTATGCCCCTAAAGGGTGGTCGAGTTAACAGAGTGGAGAGATATGAGGTTAAAAAGTCCTGTATTTGAATTTGCTACTCTCGATCGAGTCTGTCGTATAGGACTTACCTAGTATGGAGTACTCGATTAGCGTTATTTACAGGCTATTGTGTCAATTCAAAAATTTACCCAATACACATATAAAGAATAATAGATGTTGGTTTCTTCGTTTTAAAACAAAAAATTCTTCTTTTCTATGTAGTTAATGTTGTAATAAAAATTTAGATTTATTTTAAACAGAAAAAATTGTAATTATAATCGACAAAAATATCTTTAAAAAACAATTAATAAGACAAAAGAGGAGGTTGTGTTAGATTGTGAGAGGTCAGTGAAACGTTAAGTGGCCTCATCTCAACTTCCAAAATGTCGACAGTACTATTACTATGCCCCACGTGAATTAACCACCTCCCGTTTTTATTATACATGCAAATAATATGTCTTAATCAATTGATATTTTAGATTCGTCCACATTCAATTTTCAACAATTAAAGAGGTGTTAAAGAGGATAGTACTTCTATTTTTATTTTCAAATTTAGTTTAAAATTTTTTGTTTATTTGAATTTTTAATTTTTGGTTTTGATTTTAGTTTCTTCCAATTTTCAAAAACTACAAAAACTATAAAAAGTAGTTTTTGTTTCTTGTTTTCTGTTTTTTTATAATCTGATTTACTATGGATAATTTAATTCAACATTGTATATTTAATAAATTAAAATTAATTATCAATAAAAATTATGAATAATTTAATTTTATCTAATTTTTATAATTAAATTATATGTAGTTAAATTTTAATAATTATTAATAAATATAATTAAATTTAAAATATATAAATATTCAAATAAAATT
>JAOTAY010000006.1:36473895-36488627 GCA_025629805.1 Erythroxylum baracoense | reverse complement strand
ATTTCACAACCCAACTCTGGAAACCAGTCAATCAACTCGAAATTGGATTCCTATACAAAGCAAATGCAGACTAGAAGATGGAAAATTGTATAAATCTCCGTATGGATGAGATTAATAGAATAAGGTAGAAACTATTAACCGAAAGAATCAATAGTGAGGGCGGGCTCCGCTTTAAAATGTTAGATGTGACCCTCCAACCGTAGTTTGTTCAGTTAACTCCAGCCAGAAGTGACAGTTACATCTCAGAAAATATGGTAAGCGTACGAGGATAAGAAGTTTGCACTTAGGAGGGACAGATTATTTTTTCAAGTAAATCAGTTTTTATATTATTTTATTTTTATATTTGTATAAAATTTATGGATGGATAAAATTAAATGACTCATGATGACTCGTGATTGAAACACCGAAAATGGCATGGCATAAAAGATTTCATGTGATTTCGCAGCTCTCAGCCGTAAACAATCTCTTCATCGGTAAATGTAATTTTGAACAAAAGCTACAACAATCAGTATTCTGATTCAACTACAACAAAAAGCGTATTTAGCAACGATTTCTCTTCATCGGTAAATGTAATTTTGAACAAAAGCTACAACAATCAGTATTCTGATTCCACTACAACAAAAAGCGTATTTAGCAACGATTTCTTGAAATCGTCACTTAAAAGGAAAAATCTTTGCAATTAGTAACGTGCGACTATTTCATTTCATCGCCCAAATCGTTGTCGAATTCGGGTAGCAAAATAACATCTGCAATATTTATCAGAAGTTGTCCGAAAACATTTTTACGACAAACAAATTACGTCAGGAAAATGTATTACTGATGATTAAAAAACGTCGGTAATAGTTTTGCGCGATGTTTACGTTTCGTAGATAAAAGTCTTTTCCCACGAAACCTTATGCGTCGGTATTTGTTTTTAGTAACGATTTTGTTTTAGTAGCAAAAAACTTTTAGCTACTAATTTATCCTGTAGGCAAATATTTTTATAGACGTTTTTGAAGCGTAGGTAAAAAACTTTTGTGACTATTTATTTTTAGTCGCTAAAATGGTTTAGTGACGATTTATTTTTTGTAGCAAAAAAGATTTAGCTACGAAATATCTGTTGTAGCAAAAACTTTTACCGACTTTTTTCATACGTAGTAAATTAATTTTTTTGATGAATTTCATTTGGTAGCTAATGGTATTTAGTGTCTAAATGTAATTTTTAATTTAATAATTATTATAATGTTTATACACAAATTTATTTAAATTTATTACAATTTTAAAGACTTTTTTTGACGAATTATTGTTGATAGCTTGTATTATTTAGTAAAAAATTTTAATTTTGAAATTTATAATTATTATAATTGTTAAAAAGGAATTTATTTTAATTTATTACAAATTTGAAGACATTTTATATTTTGTAAATAATCATAAATTGAAATTGAATAAACATATAAAATGTAATGCATTATATGTAAAATAATATTTACATCATTTACAAACTAAGAGTCTAAATCAGAGTCACTAGCACGAACATATCAAGAACCTAACATTTGTTTAACCAAATTTTGATGCTTGCTAATTTGTTTTAGTTCTCAATTTAACTTTTCTTCCATACATTTAACTTTTCTTCCGTACATTCTAATTTTGTCTTCAATACCTGGTTCTCAACAATGCTAGTCGGGAGGAAGGGCTGTCAACAATAAGAATAATAATAATAATAATAATAATGTTATTATTATTATTATTATTGTTATTGTTATTTATTATTATTATTATTATTATTATTATTATTATTAAATTACAATAACCAATTTAATAATAATAACAAACATAATAATAATAATTAGCCTCATAATAATAATAATAATAATAATAATAATAATAATAATGCAAAAGTAATGAAAGTTATTATTAATTTACATACCTCAAGATGTATGCGATTGTTAACTCCAAGAAAAAAAAAGCGAACACAGGTCCTGCAAAACAGTATGGCCATGGAATTGGTTAATAACAAATTTAGAGACCAAATTAATATTAATTATATGTAGAACATTAAAAGTATATACATATATTACAAAATATTTTCAAGAAATTAAAATCATACATATTATTACAAAAATAGAAAAATTAAAATAATAGTATAGGTGATAATCATACCAGTACCTCTTCATCTATTACAAATTTTAATCTAAGAAAGAAATGGCTTTCATTTCAAAAAAATCAAATATATATTCATTTCTTGATTGGATTTGGGTGAGGACTTTCATCGAATACTTTGTATGCATAATATAACACATGCGTATCTCAGCCAACTTCTTCATTCTTTCCCCTTTCTTCACCATCATTCACACAACACACACACATATCAACCATTTTGCTACTCACAACATGCAAATAATAGAAGAAAACGCAAGCCCCATAACAATTTCACAATACCGTACGACCCATTACAAACCTTAAAACCAAACCCACAAAAAATGGAACGAAATTTACCCAATGTCATCAACAAGAGAAGGCCGGTGTTGATGGAACACAAAATTGACACCAACACCCAACACAGGCGATGAAGAAGACGGAAGCAACAATGAAAAATTAATTTGCAGAAAACAGAGAGAAGAGAAGAGAGGGAGAAGGGTGGGGGGGGGTCCATTTTCGGGTTTAAGTTGTAAAAGTTGGACGACGTCGTTTGTTTACTTAAATTTTTTTAAACGTCTCAACATTCCGCGACGAATACATAAGTCGTTGCTAAAAGACAATCATTTACGTACGATATACACAAATCGTCGCAAAATGGTTTGGCATAAGGCAAAAATGACATAGTTACAATTATTCTGATAGGGCACAATTTGGGACGATAACTTTATTCATCATAAAAGGACGCAACATTTTGTGTCAAAATGAAAAAACTTTGTGACTTGCCGTATATACGACGTTTGGGTAATGAATTACCTCTTACCGTCGCAAAATGTACAACAATATGCTACGAATATGCCAAATCGTCGCGAAAAGTTTTTGCTTTTCTGACGAATCGAAACATGGTCGCACAAAAGTTTGATTTGGCAACTCATTTTGTGAAACGTCGCGAACGCCCTTCTTTATTGTTCTTTAAAAACCTGACCTTTATTTCCAAACCTTTCTTCCTTTTGTAGTTTCGAACAACTCATCCTAAAACCAGCAATCTCTGACATCTTACGCATGTATCAAAGCTATTCACTTGATCAAAACACGGTCTGTAATGCTCTAACTTCTTTTTTACTATGTTCTGTATTTTCATTTGAGGTGATCTTTATTTTGTAAATTTGTTACTGAATAGATCAACTCTTTGTTTGACAAATTTCTGTGATAAATTTGTGATATTTATATTTCTACAATAGATCTAGACATTTTTTGTGTAGATCTATGTAGATGTATACATAAGGTATTTTTTGCGGTGTTGAAGTTAATTTCTTTATGTTTTGTAATTGTTTTTATATTTCTTTGTGTTATGTTATTTGCACATTGTCGTTGGGGAGCGTGGACTGTGTTAATGTTAGTTATGGAAGGGAAAACATATGGTTTGCATTTGAATCTTGGGATATCATTGCCATGTCTGTAAGGTGTTCGATGATATTTCTGTTACGATTTGCATATTAAAAGTATTTAACTCAATGCAATATCTACTAAATCTTCTAAACTTGCTTTTTGGGATGAGTTTGTCATGTCTATAAGGTGTTCGATGATATTTTTGTAACGATTTTCATTTTATACTCTAGGCAATCCATTCAGTTTTAAACCTTAGTTTCATTTGTTATCATAATTGGACTTAAGCATTTTATCGTTTTATTCCAAATCAACTTTTTAAAGCATTTACCTCTAAACATTATTAATGAAGGAATGTCGACATGGTAGTCGACATAAAATATGGTAGTCGACGTAAAATAGGAGTCGTTTTACTTCCAATTCCATATAATCATAGTGTACCTCAAGTCGTTTAATCAGAAGGAAAGCGGAACCTAATTAGGACTAGACTGTGATTACCATTCAATTCGAATATTAATACGTGCACGAGTCACAAAATCAATAATTCAATTTCCATGTCTGGTGGTAAAGAATCCACTTAAACAACACTGTACATTCACGGGCCATGTTATGAATTAATAAGAAAAATCCAGCAAATTGAAGAAGATTTACTCTATATGATTATTATATTTCCAGAAAATTTTAAGTATCTCAACAAACAGTAAGAATACAACAGAGAAGACGAGGAGGAGAATAACAGAAGATGTGGTGAGAGAAGAAAATAACAAACTATTGCTTAGCATAATTCTTAACTAACTCCTGGTGCACTGTTTCCTATAAGTAGCGTCTGCACACTCTCATGTTGCTGACATGGCATTCATCACGTAATCATCAAATCTTCTAGAACAAGTCCTTGGCCTTGAGCTTCTTCTAGGCTCCTGTTGTTTGTTAAGATCCGTTACCATCATAAGCCCTTGTTGCTCATGAATACCATTCATAACAGTACCCCATTAAGAACAACCTTGTCCTCAAGGTTCAGGGTAGGAAAAGACTTAAGGACATTATCTTTGTCTTCCCAGGATGCAGCTGACCTTGGTAATCCCTCCCACTGAATCAACCATTGTTCAACAGAATAGGTAGAACGTTGCACCAACCTTTTCTCAAGAATTGCAGCTGGTTGCAGAATTAACGAGGAGGTAAAATCATCCAGATACAAAGGTGTAACTTGTTGATCAGGCTGCCCAATACACTTTCGAAGTAAAGAGACATGAAACACAGGGTGGATTTAGGTAGAAGCAGGAAGTTCTAGTTTATAAGCAACCTCACCAATGGGTTTAGTGATTTTATAAGGACCAAAATAGCGTCGATCAAGCTTGTTGTGACGTTGTAAATGAACCGAATTTTAGTGAAATGGTTGCAACTTCACATAAACCCAATCTCCTTCCTTGAAGGAAACCTCTCGACGACGTTGATTAGCCTGACATTTCATACACGCCTGAGTTTTCTTAAGATTCTGCTTAAGTAGAGATAACACTCTATTGCGGTCTAGAAGGAAGTTGTTCACTAAAGGATTACCACTGGAGTCCTTAATATAATGAGAGATGGTGGGTGGCTGGCGGCCATATAGAGCCTCGAATAGTGTCATTTGTGTAGCAGTTTGATAGGTGGTATTATACCAATACTCAGCCCACGGCAACATTTTCATCCAAGAAGAGGGATTGTCCACAACAAAACAGCATAAATACATTTCGACACACTTGTTAAGGGCTTCAATTTGACAGTCAGTTTGAGGATGATAAGCTGTACTAGTGAGTAACGTAGTACCTTGGAGACGATGTACTTCGCATAAAAAATCACTCAAAAATTGAGCATCACGGTCTATCACTATTTCAGCTGGAACTCCATGTAAACAAATCACTTCCTGGACAAAGACAACAGCCACGTACTCAGTAGAGAAATATACTTAGAAAGACGATCAATGAGCACTATAATAGTAGTTTTTCCTTTGGATGATGGTAACCCCACAATAAAGTCCATAGAAATGCCCTCAAAAACCATGTTCGGAATAGGCAATGGTTGAAGCAACCCACTCGGATTCAAGCAAGAGGCTTTCATTTGTTGACAAATTTGGCATTCACTAACAAAATGTTTAACATCTTTGTGCATAGACTTCCAATAGAAATTTGAAGATAGGCGTTGAAAAGTACGAGTAATACCTATGTGACCTCCTGTTGGAGAAGCATGAAACTCAGTCAACAATTGTAGATGTAAGGGAGAGTCCGAAGGTATAACCAATCGCCCACAAAACAATAAGAGTCCATCTTTGAATATAAAATCAGACAAGCTATCAGAATGATGCAACAAACACTGCTGTAATGCCAAAAATTTTGGATGAGTCTGATTAGCAGCACGTACCTCAGTAATAATATCAAATCCAATCTGTGAGATAGCAAAGAATTACCAAGATGGAATCTGAGACAAGGCAACGGCATCATTGTTTTGCTTCCCTGGCAAATAAGCAATATCAAAATCATAACCAATTAGCTTACCAAGCTATTTTTGTTGATATGAAGTTTGAATAACTTGCTCAGTTAAATGCTTAAGTGATTTTTGATCGGTAAGAATAATGAATTTCTGTCCCAACAAATACTGTCGCCATTGAGCAATGGCTTGAGTAATGGCAAACATTTCTCTTTGATAAGTGGAAGCTTGTTGCATACACCCACTGAGTTGTTGACCAAAATAAGCAATCAGATGATTGTCTTGTGATAGCACAGCCCCTATACCTGTTGAGATATGGAGCCTGATAATATATTTGGACTTTACACTAGGCCCACAATTGCGAATCCAACTTGGTGAAAAATTGGATCAGTTATTAGAGGGCAATTATGTCTTTTATATTCTCTTGAGCATATAAATACGTTCTATTTTCCTAGTGTACTCATGTTGAAAAACATTCGCAGTGAAATAAAAAAACCCTAGCCGCCCGTGGACATAGCCAAACATTGGTGAACCACGTAAATCTGTGTGTGTTTGTTATTTCCGCACTTGTTCTTTGATTATTGTGATTGATCGTTCTTAACAACTAGTATCAAAGCTTGGTTCATATCACAACAATTTGAAAAGATGGAAAGCAAGAAGATTCAAATTGAGAAATTCGATGGAACCGATTTTGGTTTCTGGAAGATGTAGATGGAAGATTATCTATATCAGAGAAACCTTCATGAACCCTTGTTAGGGGAGAAACCAGAAATCGTGAAACAGGAGGTTTGGGATCTGAAAGATCGGCAGGTGTTAGGGTTGATTTGTTTGTCGTTGGTGAGAAACGTTGCCTTCAACATCGTTAAGGTGACAACGACTGCAAGAGTACTGAAGGCTCTGGCAAACATGTATGAAAAACTGTTGGTCATTAATAAGGTATATCTGATGCGTCGTCTATCTAATCTAGAGATGTCTGAAAGTGGATCTGTCACAGATCATATTAACAAATTTAATATGACTATCAGTCAATTAAGCTCTATTGATATTAATTTTGATGATGAGATTAGAGCCCTAATTTTGATGTCCTCTCTACCCGAGTCGTGGGATACTGTTGTTTCCGCAATTAGCAATTCACGTGGATCTGAGAAGCTAAGGTTTGATGAAGTCTGAGATGTTATTTTGAGTGAGACCATTCGCAAAAGGGAAATCGGGGATTCGTCTGGTAATGCACTCAATGTCGAGGGAAGGGGCAGGAGAAAGTCAAAGGGAGGCCATATTAAACATGGTCGATCGAAATCAAAAGGGTGGGGAAAATCTCAAGGCAGAAACGAGGTCTCTTGTTGGAACTGTGGTGAAAAAGGACACTTCAAAAAGGACTGCTCTAAACTTAAGAAGAAGAAAGGCCAAAAAAACAATAAGTCCCATGAAGATGATGATTCTGTATGTTATGCGGAAGACATTGGTGATGCCTTAATTCTTAGTGTGGACAGTCCGGTTGACTCCTGGATACTTGATTTTGGTGCATCATTCCACTCTTCCCCGAGCAAAGAGTTATTCCATAATTTCAAGTCTAGAAATTTTGGGAAGGTGTATCTTGCTGATAATAAAGCCTTGGAGATTGCTGGAAAGGGGGATGTGTGTATCCAGACCTTAGGTGGGAGTAAATGGAAGCTATAGGATGTCAGATATATTCCTGACTTGAAGAATAATCTTATTTCTATTAGTCAGTTCGACAGCACGAATTACAGGGCAGTGTTTGGGGAGAGTTCCTAGAAAATTGTGAAGGGAGCTATGGTGATAGCATAGGTCACAAAATCTAGAACTCTATACACTACTACAGGGTGTTCAAACATGGTTGCTGTAGTTGATAGTACATCGAGCTCGAGTTTGTGGCACAACAGACTAGGACATATGAGTCAGAAGGGGATGAAGATGCTAGCTTCAAAGGGATATCTCCAAGGTTTGAAATCTGTTGATATGGGTTTTTGTGAGAGTTGTGTTCTGGAAAAGCATAAACGAGTCAGTTTCACAAAGGCTAGCAGAGAACCAAAGGCAGAACGGTTAGAACTAGTACACACATACGTGTGGGGGCCATCTCCAGTCTCCTCTCTTGGTGGTTCGAGATACTACATTACTTTCATTGATGATTTCAGCAGGAAGGTATGGGTTTACTTTCTAAAACATAAGTCAGATGTGTTTGTTACCTTTAAGAGGTGGAAGGCTGAAGTTGAAAATCAAACTGGTTTGAAGATCAAATGCCTAAGGTCTGATAATGGTGGAGAATATGATTCTATAGAATTCAAGAAGTTCTGTGCTGATGAGGGAATCAGGTGCATCAGGATAGTTCCTGGCAAGACAGAATGGGATTGCTGAAAGGATGAATAGAACGTTGAATGAGCGAGCAAGAAGCATGAGACTACGTGCTGGGCTGCCAAAAACGTTTTGGACAGATGCAGTGAGCACAACAGCATACTTGATAAATAGAGGATCTTCAGTTCCTTTGGGTTTCAAGATGCTAGAAGAGGTTTGGTCGGGTAAAGAGGTCAAGTTTACTCACCTTTGGACTTTTGGATGTGCTACATATGTTCATGTTGATCCAGAGAAGAGAGACAAGCTTGATGCAAAGGCTTTGAAGTGTTATTTCATTGGGTATGGTTCGGATCAGTTTGGATACAGATTTTGGGATGACAAGAATAGGAAGATCTTGAGACACTGTGATGTGACATTTGATGAGAATGTCCTGTATAAGGACAAGTTTAGGGAGCGATCTGAAGATGCAGAAGAAGTGGGAGCTGAGGTTGAGTTGGATGAAATTACACCTCGAAATATTGCAGCAAGACCACAGGAAAATCCAGAAAATATTGTTGTAGAACCAGAACAGTAGCCAGTCACACCTGAGCCAGTGTTGAGAAGATCTACCAGGGTTACCAGGTCACCAGAAAGGTATTCACCATCCTTGCATTATTTGTTGTTGACTGATGGAGGGGAACTAGAATCCTTTGATGAGGCTTTGCAGGTGAAGGATTCAATCAAGTGGGAGTAAGTGATGGATGATGAGATATGGTCACTTGAGAAGAATGATACTTGGGAGTTAACTGAGTTGCCTACAGGGAAGAAAGCTCCATTGAACAAGTGGGTCTACAGGATCAAGAATGAAACTGATGGTACAGTTAGGTTTAAGGCTCGATTGGTGGTTAAGGGATATCCACAAAGGAAAGGTATTGACTACACTGAAATATTCTCTTCTGTTGTGAAGCTAACTACAATCATAATTTCGCTAAGTATTGTTACAATAGAGGACTTGCACCTTAAGCAGATGGATGTAAAAACAACTTTTTTACATGGAGATCTGGCAAAAGAAATCTAAATACAGCAACCTGAGGGATATGAGGTCCCTGGTAAGGAACACATGGTATGTAAGCTCAAGAGGAGCTTGTATGGATTGAAGCAGGCTCCAAGATAGTGGTATAAGAAGTTTGACTCTTTCATGTTTAGAAACGATTTTCACAGGAGTGAAAAGGATCAGTGTTGTTATATTAAGAAGTTTACTGACTCCTTTGTTATTTTACTCCTGTATGTGGATGATATGTTGATTGCAGGTTCAAGTATGGAAGAGATAATCTTAAAGGGAGACTGTCATCAGAGTTTGAGATGAAAGATTTGGGTGCAGCAAAACAGATTCTAGGGATGAGGATTTCTCGAGACCGGCCTGCTGGAATTCTAAATCTGTCCCAGCAACGATGCATTAAGAAGGTGTTATCCAGGTTCAGAGTTGATGATGCTAAGCCTAGGAGCACACATTTGGCTAACCATCTCAAATTGTCAAAGGAGCAATCCCCCAAGATAGCTGAGGAACGTGAGCACATGGAAAAAGTGCCCTATTCTTCTACAGTTGGGAGTTTGATGTATGCTATGGTATGTACTAGGCCTGATATAGCACATGCAGTGGGAGCTGTGAGCAGATATATGTCAGATCTAAGGAAAGAGCATTGGGAAGCTGTGAAGTGGCTTTTGAGATACTTGAAAGGAACAGTTAGCATCTCACTTTGTTATGGGAATGGCAAGGTAGTACTAGAAGGTTTTGTTGATGCTGATCTTAGTGGAGATGTAGATTCAAGCAAGAGTACATCAAGGTATGTCTACACTATAGATGGGACAGCAGTGAGCTGGATGTCTTCAGAAATATGCCTTTATGTCATCTACAGAGGCTGAATATGTTGCAATAGTTGAAGCTGGTAAGGAGATGATATGGTTGACTGATTCATTGGAAGAGTTGGGCAAGAAGTAGCATGACAAGGTTCTCTTTACTGATAGTCAGAGTGCCATACAACTGGTGAAGAACCCAGTGTATCATTTTAGAACTAAGCACATCCGGTGCAGGTACCATTTAACTCGTAGTTTGGTGGAAGAAGGTGAGATGTGTTTGAAGAAGATTGATGGTACTAAGAATCCAACAAACATATTGACTAAAGGTGTTGATGCTGGGAAACTGGGGCTATGCAAGGCCTCAATTGGTCTTCTACCTTAGCGTGGGAGATGTTGCAGCTAGGTGAGTTTGTTGGGTACATTGGCATGGAGAATGAAGATGGTTGGGTTGACTGGATCAGTCTCCAAATGGGAGAATTGTTGAGATATGGAGCTTGATAATATATTTAGAATTTACACTAGGCCCCCAATCACAGATCCAACTTAGCGAAAATTTGGATCAATTATTAAAGGGCAATTATGTCTTTTGTATTCTCTTTGGCATATAACTACGTTCTATTCTCTTAGTGTACTCATGTTGGTTCTATTCTCTTAGTGTACTCATGTTGAAAAACATTAACAGTGAAATAAAAAAAACCAGTCGCACGTGGACGTAGCCAAACATTGGTGAACCACGTAAATCTGTGTGTGTTTGTTATTTCCGCACTTGTTCTTTGATTATTGTGATTGATCATTCTTAACAATACCACTACCTGAAGCATCACTCTCAAAAGTGAAAGATTTGTTGAAGTTCGACAGCCTTAAAATAAGGCCAGAACTTAAAACTTGTTTTAATTGTTCAAAAGCCTGTGTGGATTCGTAGTCCACTTGAAACTGTCTTTGCGTAATAAATTCGTCAAGGGCTAGGCAATGGAAGCATAGTTACGAATAAAACGGCGATAGTACCCGGTCAGTCCTAAGAATCCCCAAACCTCCTTGACCGAACGTGGCAGTGGCCATTGTTGAATGGCGATAATCTTATTTGGATCGACAGCTACCCCATGCCGAGAAATGACATGATCGAAATACCTAATAGAAACGTGGCCAAAAATACACTTAGACCACTTAGCAACCAATTGATGATCACGCAACAATTGAAGCACCATCCGAATGTGAGTGATATGATCTACCCAAGTCGAGCTCTAAATCAAAATATCATAAAAAAAACTAATACAAATTTTGCAAGTATGGTTAGAAAACGTCATTCATAAGGCTCTGAAATGTAGATGGAGCATTCGTCAGCCCAAAAGGCATGACTAAGAATTCATAGTGCCCGTCATGTGTACGGAAAGCTGTCTTCCCCTCATCCCCAAATTTCATCCGAATTTGACGATAACCGCAAGCAAGTCTAACTTCGAAAAGTAGCACGCCCTATATAATTCATCAAAAAGTTAATCGATGGAGGGAATAGGAAATCTATCTCTAACCGTCACAGCATTCAAAGCCCGATAGTCCACACAAAAATGCCAAGTACCATCCTTCTTGCAGATCAACAAAAACCAAAGAATAAAATGGTCTCATACTCGAACGAATAATGTCATCATGAAGCATATCAGCCACTAATTTTTCCTTTTCTTGCTTCTGAAAATGCGGATACCGATATGGCCAAACATTGATCGGTCCACTGTTGGGTAGCAAAGGAATACTATGATCATAAGAGCGTGAAGGTGGCAACCAGTGGGGTTTCTGAAATACATCTTCAAACATAGCTAACAAATCTGTAATTTCTGCACAATCATTAGCGTTTGTAGTCGTGTGATCAGGGACTAATTCCAAACGAAAAAATTTTGAAGTGGCATTGATCCGAGTTAGGTGACGCAACCCATTAAATTGAACTGGTTGAGCCGAAGGTGTAGTATCCCCTATCCAACGAATCCGTTTACCGTTGTAGTCAAACTCAAACATGAAGGAAGAATAATTTGTAAGAACCGGACCTAATGTAGCAAGCCAGGCAACCCCAAGAACCATATCCCACCCTTGAATGGGTAACACATAAAAATCAACGAGAATCTCGTGAGCCTGAATGATAACTTGTTTGACCACACCGAATAACAAAGGCGTTCACCACTACCAAGCAAAACAGAAAAATTAGGAGTGGCGGTGACCGTAAAATTCAAGAATTTGGCGACACGTGTCTGCGCAAAGTTGTGGGTACTGCCCCCGTTGAGGAGAACTTCAGTCTTTAATGATGTTAACTTCAGTCTTGCTTAACCCTTTTTGCTTTGATACGCTTTTCACAATCGAAGAACTGTTAGTAGTAGCCTGGAGAGTTACTTTTAAGGCCGTGACACAAAGTTTTCGATCGTTGGTTTTGATTGTGGAAGTATAAGGGGAGAGGGACTTGTAGCAGAGTTTTGGGTATGTCGTAGAATTGCAAGCCGTTTTGAGGTAGTTTGTATAGGTATCGGTTGGAGTAGTTGATGCAAGAGATATCGGAATGCTGGACATGAACAAGAGAAACGAAAGAAGAAAGGGAAGAACATGGTACGAGGATGATGAACTCGTGCCTGTAATGGATTTAGTAGCTTCCATGGATTTCTCTATTTCTGTTTTGCATTGAAAGGTGCGTTTTTTGTCCCAATTTATAGGGAAAGCTCTCAGGAGGATACGTTTGTGCGAGATGGAATTGCATGTGATGATGATTTGTAGATTAGAACGTGGAGATGAGTGCGAAATAGCCATATTTGGCAGAAGAATATCTGAATATGTACAATATTTGCTGGCTGCGGTGATGCAACTATTAATACATGTTATCCTACTTGTATTTTTTATTTTTTTATATCAGCAGAATCTAAATATCTTTATTTTTGGATGCATATTAAATAAACTATTAAATGTACTTATAAGAGAGAAATCAAATGCCATCAATTTTAAAGATAAATTAAAAAAGATGAGACTTAATTCTAACATGTTAAGCATCGATGTTTTGACATTCCAATGAAAAGATGCGCTAAAATAATACTTAAAAATTGTTAGAAGGAAAAAAAGAGATTGAAGATGAACTAAGGTAAAGTGATCAAGAATGATATGATTTTGTTGAAACTTACCGAAGACATTGCCCGCAATAGAAAATTTTGACATACTAGAATACGGATAAAATATTTTATTTAGAGAGGTCTTTATTATTTTCTTAAGTTTTCTAAATTTTTTCAATAAATAGCCTTTATATTTTGATTAAGTAGTACTTTTCTCCTAGTTATTTAACCTGAGTAGGTTCTTACTTAGTCTATTTGTTTTATTATAATGACTGGTGTGATTTATTCTCATACTTATCTATTTTTGACCTAATTTGTATATTTATTTACGTATTTTATTTTATATTATTAGTCTTTATCATGTTCTATGTGTGTTTTATTACATATTTTTAAATGTTTAGTTATACATATTTATTGATATTTTGCATTATTATTAATTTGCACTACATGTTAGTTTATTAGAAACAACTTCTCTATCATGTAAGAGTAAGACTACATATAATTCAAACTCCCAAACTTCATATTTCAGCAGGAATTTTGTTATTGTTATTCACTGGTGTAATATCTAAAATGTTTGAAGTAACTTTTCAATGCGATTAATGTAATTTTTAATAATTCAAATTTTTAGTATAAAATATTATTTTCAAAAGAAGTCATTAACGTTTGAATATAAAATATCTAAAAATGTGTGATATAAGTTTTTAGTTTGACCTAATTAATCATTTAAATGTATTTTTTCAGTTATAAAAAATGTTTGAAAATTATATTTGTAAACATTTATGTTTCTTATGTATTTTAAAGGTTCAATATTATAATTGAAATGATAATGATTTTTTATAAATTAGTTTTTTTTGAACAAAGGAACTTGCAGTCGTTATCCTTTAGATGCGCACTAATAAACCTTCGAATTAACATAATAGCCTGTACATCATGCCAATCGGATACTTCGCACTAGACAAGCCTTGTACGATAGGCTCGATTGAAATAGTATAAATTGGAGGATTTGAACACAGAATTTTTTGACCTCGTACACCCTACTCTACCAATTCGACCACCTCTAACTTAATTGCTCTAAAAGAGAGAACAATAAACCCTAATCAACTATATAGGAAGAGTAAGATCTAATTTAGAAATCATTTTGAGTGTGCAACAAACCAAAACTCGTTCTTTAGTGACTTGGCTGCTCCAAGTCTCGAACCCATTAAGCAATTGACATAACTTGTTTTTCTCAATTCTTTGAACGAGGGCAAAAATAATAAATAATAAAAAAAGAATACCAATTTTCACTGTTATGTCTCATGAAACATAATAACCTAAAACCAATGTTGTAAATGCTGTGCCAAAAATTAAATTAATAAGATAATGAGTTTAAGATTTAAAATTTATAAAATCATTTAAATATTAAATAAAATTTTAAATTTTAAAATAAAATTAAAAAAGTCTCTCTTTAGTTTTAAATTATTAAAATAAATTGAACTAAAAATTAAAAATTAAACTAAAAATTAATATTATGTTATGTGATATTTTTAACCATAATTAGATACAGCCCTC
>JAOTAY010000006.1:36437733-36460456 GCA_025629805.1 Erythroxylum baracoense | reverse complement strand
GAAAGTTTATGCAATTAAGCTTGGCAGTAGGTTAGGCCGGGCTTGGGTTAAGTATTTGATCCAGGTCTAAGCTCGGCCCGAATAGGAATCAAATAGTCTGAGGCCTGATTGGACTCAAGCTTTGTCTGTTTTTAAATAAATATTATTTATTTATTTATATATATTTATATATAGTTTTGAAATGAATAAATTGAAACTAAATTAATTTTTAAAGGAACTGAATAGAAAGGATTACATATGAGAAATGCAATATTCATTTAATTAACACAATTGTTTAACAAAAATGAGTTTTTTAATGAATAAATATATTAAATGTATATATCATCGTCGTCGTCGTCATCACCCAAAAAAATGTATATATTAAAGGAAATGACCAAAAAAATTATATATGAGAAATGCAACATTCATTTAATTAACACAATTGCTCAATGAAAAAAAAAGAGTTTTTTAATAAATGCACATATTGAATGTACTTCAAATGATAAAATGAATAAGTTAAAGCTAAATTCATTTTGAAAGAGAACAAACAAAAAAGATTTTATTATCAAAACAAAGATTATCATCGTGTTGATATTATTCAAATTTTTTTAATGATATAATTTTCCAAAAGTCAAAATGAAATTATCAACTAATGATGAAATCTTGATGGAGTCTTGCAGAGTGGAGACCGAAAACTAGAGAGCAGATATTGAAGTTGACAATCTGCCAAAAAAATAAGTAAATAATTATATCTTCAATTACAAAAAACTAATGCAATCATATGAAAAATAAATAATTCTAAAAACACAGATTAGAGATAAAAATTTGTCGTATAAGAAAGGAGATATCTAATCGTAATAATTAAGATCGTCAATAGTTTGCATAACTTCATCTGCATATAAAAAAATTATCATGAAATTAATATCCAGTACAGTAATAATTGCTTTAAATGAATATTAAACATGTGATAATAATTAATAAACAATTAAATATACCTTCATCATGGAATATTTTATTGAAATATTTTCAATTGAATGACCGATCATCTCCACATTAGCACTTATGGCTGTATTAATATAAAATTAAAAAATAATATAAGATAAGATAATATCATAAAACTAAAAAAATTGATATATCATAAAGAAAAGAGTATTCTCATTATCTTCATCCTCTAACAAACTTCGAGCAAATACAAGGGTTTCCACAGTATAGGATGAAATTGAGCATAATAAGAACTACTAACCCGACTGCTAGTACTAAAAGAAAATTGTGAAGCAATAGCAGATGATGAAATTGTTAATAAGTCTCATTGAATAACTTAAATGATAGAAAAATTATCTTCATAATTCTTCCACCATTGCAATACATCAAACTTCACACCTTCAACTTTGGTCACACGTTCTTCCATCAATTATTTTTCTAACTTCATCATGCTATAAGAAGTCCTAACCCTTTTTTCTTTCATAAATTGTGTAAATGAGAATATCAAATTGCTCTTAGAAGATGATTCTGAATATTAACCTGAAGTTGGAGTTGAACAACCTGGACTATTACAATCTTGAATTTTGCTATTCTAAGTTGATAATCATTAAACAAATCATACTATAATTATTTAATGACATCAACATACTATTGAGCATGATTACCACACAATATGTTATATATGTAATTAACTCCTTCTATCTTATATCTCAGGCCCAACACAGATATGACTGCCACAATATGTCCAGTAAGAACAAGAATTGAGCATCTTCGTCATCTGCTCTACCATAACCTGGATTACCTTATTGGAATCAAACATCCAATCAAATAAAGATTTCTTGATCTCACACATATTGGTAAAGCAACTATATGAATTTAAATATTTTGTTCTTGAGAAGAATTCAATGGTGGTATAAACCATTTCCAACTTTGTACAAAGTTCTTTAGTCAACTCCCATTGCTCTTTTGAAGAAAACAAGTATATTGAGAATCTTTTTGTCTTAACCTAGAAAACACCTCAACATATATGATTTTCGACTCCTAACATCTTGAGGTTGAGTTCTATCTGGAAGGACAATCCAATACCAACATCTTCATCCTCGGAATGCATAGTTGTCATATAATATCTTCAAATCTTTTAACTCTTTTAGGTGTTGCATTCCAATATACTACATTATCCCGAATCAAATTTACTGCTTCCTTTATCATCTCTAACCCATCTTTCACAATCACATTAAGAATGTGAGTAAAAGAACGCATATGAAACAACCTCCCACCAACCAACAAACTCTCAACTCATAACTTATTCTTCACTTTTTCAATTATTAAAATATTTGTATTAAAATTATCGACTGTTATGGTAAATAACTTGGTGTTGAGATTTCAATCTATTAAACACTTGAACAACATAATTGTTAACTTTTTGCTTATATGTGATGACATCACATAGATGAACCTACCATTTACAAATATGAACAAATATCAATCATAGCGTAATCAAAAAACAAATATAATAATATTAAAGAATATAATTTACTTCAATAGTCTACTACGTATAGTCTGATCATTATTAATAGACCCGGCCTGTCATTGTTTTTTTTAAGAAAAACTTTCAAAATGATATCATTTTTGAAGTAATAGTCGGGCAAAAAATAGGCCAGGTCAGGCTCATTTTGACATCTCTAATTGTCAATATAATATGTTGTTACCACTATGTGACCCTTCTTTTGGTTATCAGCTATTCATATATCTGTTATGATGGCAACCCATCCTTCAATACTCAATAATGTTTTTAAAATTTCTTTATTTTAATCTTCATATATCTACATAATGTCTTTCTTCAAGATGTTATGAGTTGGATCTTGAAAGTCGAACACAGTGAGGTAAGCAATATCCTAATTCTTTTGCTATCAACTATAAAAAGTGGATGTTCATCATTAATAACCATACAAGCTATAAGAAAACCTAGATTTATTGCTATCATAAGATGTAGAATTTATTTCATTTCTCCCTCTCATCACATTAAGGCTAAAAATATTTTATCTCTTAATACGATCTTTTTGTTTAGGGATGTCATTTTTGGCCCATTCGCATTTTGGCGCAAGTTGACTGGACCATGGGCAGACCACGGGCCAAAAGTGGTCGGCTTGGTTCATGATGCGAACATTACTTCACAAAACGATGTCGTTTTTGAACTTTAGAAAAAATACCAGCGGCCCGTCGGGCAGTGGCCACTGGCCACCTAGCAGGTCTCGGCCCATCTCGACCTGACCTATTGACATTCCTATTTTTTTTACATGAATCCAAATGTCTATTTAAATTTGAGGTTTCACCTATTGAACTCCAGTCCAACATCTTGTTACAATATTTACATTTGGCCTTCTATACTTTGTCCATTGATCTAGTATTGTTGAAATGATTCCAAACATCACTTTTCAATGGACCTGAGCTTTTATCTTCACTTGGTATTAGATTAGAAGTATCCACCTGTATATTCTCCAGTACAAGATTAAAACTCTCCCCTGAAACAATATGTTCATTCATCTGAAATAATGAACAAATACAACTATATAAGTCATTCATAAACATTTACATATAACAACTTTACAACATTAGGACTTTCACCACTCTATAATTAGCTGATAGTATAGATAATTTGATACGCCAAGTATCAAGCATGTTGAGAATATAAAAAAACATAAATTGTTAAGATTATTAAGATCTTAAAAATCCAATTTATTATTTATCAAGAATGATATCATATTTGTTTACGTGTGTAAAGGCTAATCATTGATTTTTTAATACAAACTTTTTATTAAAATGTGATAGTTAAAATAAGGGGATTAAATTACAAAGAATTTTAACGTATTTAACTATTTTTAATTTTTAAAATAATTTAAAATATAAAAATCTTAAAAGTCTCATACTTTGTTATTTATATGATTGAATTAATTAATTAATAATTAATGACAAGGAAGGTGGAGAAAGTTATTGATTGAATCTAACAGCTTCATTTACTAGGATTGACTTTTTTTTAAAGGGAGTGAAAGGTAGAGTTAAGGTGGAACCTCTCATTTAAAAAAAAAAATTGGATTCATACGTTTGTAAGACTATGACATAACATAGTCTAATTTATGACTCCTATACTAAAGTTACTCTCAACCTACTTAAAATTTAGGGTACCACTAGTACTATTTTTAAAATATTAAGGTGCAACGTTGTAATATCATCGATAAGGGTAAAGATTAAATTGGATTTTTTAAGAAACGTTAACGGGCTATTTTTACCTTTTGCTAAATATAATTATATAGCTTCGTCAATGAACGATATTTAATCATCTCTTCAATATCTTGAATTCTTTGGGCATGAATTCTTTGTTTCTAGTTTTAGCCCATAGCATAAACTTCACATTTGCAAGTTCATCACGAAGGAACCCTCTTGTCAAATATTAAACTTAAGCTCATTAGTTGGATTTGCAACAAACCATTACCTGGTAGGATCAAAATTTTCAAGCCCACACCCGAGTCGAACTTAAGTATCTACTAACACAATTCAACAAAATAATACAAGGTACAAAATTCTCATCCTCTCATAACAACTTAGATCAAGCATTCATAACTGAATTCCATATTATTTAACAATCAAAATAACCTTCCAAAATCTACTAGGATAAGGAATTATATGTTGAAAAATAATAAGGTCTATCTAAAGTAGAATACACAATTCAATTTTTTTTATATCTCTGAATTTCTCCTCTATGAATCCTTCATTTAAAAAATATACAAAGTAGGGAAATATATTACTAAATAGAAAAAAATTGAAGCTATCTTTATATGTTATCATTATATGCAAGAAACTATATGACCATAACTAAATAATATTCTCAACCTTTATAAATTACTTGTAAAGAAAAGAAATTGTAACAACAAATAATGATAACGAATACAATACATAACGGTATTAAATACAAATGCTTAGAGTCGAAGACAGACTAATTCGTCTATCCTGTTAACAAACTTGTGTGCACTTTGATCTAATCTCAAATAATACATCCCAACAATAGAATAGTACATGCTTTATTTTAGTGCTAACTAATTAACATCAATTAGCAAGCTGGTACATGCCCAAATTTAAACCTAGATAACATACCTTAGACAATGGAATAGTATACGTCTCATTTCAACTTACACCCAATGTACAACTATTATCACTTTTAAGTTCTCAAATTACATAAACAACGAAATTCATTTATTCAATATAACGAGGCAACGACCTAAAGAAATACATCTTCAATATAATTTCAAATTAATTGTCAGTGCTTATAGATATTTAAATTAGAAACACTTGCCTATTTAATTATATGACCATAAATCATGCAAATCATATAGAGTTCACATAAATCTAATTCTAAGAAACCATTAAAACTATGGATTTTACAAAAATATAATTATGTCAATCCCCTGTTGGAGTTTTTGGGATGCAACTTTGCGACGTAACTCATCCATTGAACTGAAAATAAAGTGCCTATATATAGGCTACAAAGAAATGCAGAAAATCAGGGAATTAACAACCCACACAATCTCCACTAAGTCACTACATCTGAAAAATAGCAACTAATTCCACTGCACATTGAACTAACAAACAAACACAACAATTTTGGAACACTAATAGAATACGACTCAAACTTAGTCAAACTACAAGATCCATTCAACTATGAATCACACTTTGAATCAATCTTCAACACTCTCCCTTGATTCAAAGTCTCACACTAGCAAATTGTCTTGTTGGAGCATATCTCTCCAAAACTTCTAGAAGCACTTCTCTTCTCTTCATGATGCACTTCTCATCAACTTTCCATTGGAGCACATCTCTCCAAATTAAAATTCTTGGTGCACTTCTTACCAATTAAATCAAAAAAGAGTTTCTTTTTCAGCCACATCAACCATATTTACTTGTTCTTCCTTTTTAAATCTGCAATCTTTATGTAGATGTCCAAATCTTTTGCAATTGTAGCATTGAAGGTCACCTCTGTGCCAACAACCTTCTTCTTCATGACCAGGCTTCTTGCAATGGTTACACTGAGGGATTTTTCCTTTTCCCTTTGCAACTTTAGCTAAATAAGCTCCTTCAACTATCTGTCGAGTTTCTCCTTTTCTCATAGCCCTTCTTTGCTCCTGTGCCTACAAAGCATTAATTAATTCAGATAAAGTTAAATCATTAATATCTCTTAAATCTTCAAGAGATAAAATTTTTGCCTTAAAATTTTCGGGCAAACTTATAAAAATCTTTTCTACAATTTTGCTCTCGGGTAGATCCTACCCCAATAGCTGTATTTTGTTCACCAAAGTCATCAATCGATCAGAATATTCTTCTATGCTCTCTTGTTCTTTCATGCTCAAAGCTACAAAATCTCTTTTGAGATTTTTGAAACTTGCATCTTCTTCATTATTTCATTGTCTTAATATAATTCTTTCAACATATTTCAAGCATTTTTAGTTGTTTCACAAGTCATAATTATTGTGAAAACTGATTCTGAAACTGCAAAGAAAATTATAGATAAAGCTCTTGGAGCTTTTGCTGCTTTTTCTTCATGAGTTCTTACTTGATTTAGTGTTGGATTATTTCCCAAGACTGGTAATTCCTTTTCTTCTTCCACCCATTGCCATAAGTCGTGACCTCTTAAATGAGCTTTCATCTTGACAACCCATATATGTGATAGTTTTGACCATTGAAAATTAGGGGTAGGAGAGTAGTTGAATTGTTAGCAGCCATTGGAAGAGTTTTTTTTTCCCACTCAATCTCACAGTCCCTTAAGGATCTATGACTCTGATACCACGTTGGAGTTTTTGGGATGCAACTTTACAATGTAACTCATCCATTGAACTGAAAATAAAGTGCCTATATATAGGCTATACAAAGAAACTAAAATACAAAAAATCAGGAGATTAACAACCCACACAATCTCCACTAAATCACTACATATGAAAAATAACAACTAACTCCACTGCACATTTGACTAACAAACAAACTCAATAATTTCGAAACACTAATAGAATAGGACTCAAACTTAGTTAAGCTACAAGACCTAGTAAACTATGAATCACACTTTGAATCAATCTTCAACATCCCCTGAATGAGGATATTCCATTAATATATCCAAAATAATAATAAATGTAAATAATTAGCTAACACTTAAATAAATATCAAATCTGCAGAAATGATCAACCGATCAAGCTGGAAAGTCCTACAAAATATACTTTCGTGTCTCCTTCCAAAACAATAATATCTACCTAGGCACTCTTTAAATCAATGGTTTAAAAATTAGACTGAAAGTTAAGCAGTAACATTAAAGGTTTAAAATTTAAAAGTTTAAACTGGTAAGAGTAATTAAAGATTGAATAAGAGTTAAGAGTTTGAAATGTGATTAAAAGAAATTATCTTTATTGATCGAAGAATTTGAAGTTTAATTGAAAAATGAGACCATTAAATAAAAATTATTGTGATTATTTTGATTTATAAAAATCAATTAATTTATAAAAATTGACTGATTAATTAATAAACTAATTAGTTTTAAACAATAAATATTTTTAAATAAAAGTGATTAGAAAGTTAAAACTGAATCGAAAAATTGATCAGTTCAAGATTTTACTGTTGACTTGATCAAACTCATTTAATTTTTCAATGATTACTTTAAAATATTCCAAAAGATGATTGTGGTGTCGTTAATTATTTTTCACAAGTTTTAGGAACTAAAGGTGTAAAGAGATTTTCTTAGTAAAATTCAGAGATCAAAGAAACATTTTTTCTTATTATTGTTCATGAATTCCTTCAAGATTTGTAAAAATTCCATGTAATTTGATTTACATGTAAGATGTCGCGTGTTGATTTTAGGTTGTCTTATTGGAATATATCTAAGAATTGTAGGATGGAGTAAATCCCCGTAATAAATTAACCAATTATGAGCTTAGTTAAAACTATGAACGTGAGGGGTGCATTGCATTGAATGATCTTCAGCCTCATCAGAGTCCACGAGTTAGATAGTTGTTTATTCAATATAACAACAATAAAATACCAAGAAATTCGTACAATAAGATTAGCTTCACATGAATTGATCACTTTCTCTTTGAAATGTAGGATGAAGTGGAGCACTGTAACCACGAAATGTTGCCTTGAAACTTCTATCAATCCATGAATCTTCTCCAAACCGGGTGCTGGTTCCAAACTCTTTGAGCTATGAGATCAATAGGCACATTCTTGGTCTCGGGCAACAAGAAGACTACGAACACACTCATTAAAAGTATCCATGCGGCAAAGAAAAAGAAAATATAGGCACGCATATGACACATCATAGATAAAAATGCCTGAGCTATGATGAAAGTGAAGAGCATGTTGGTACTAATTGCGAAGGCAAAACCAGCGGCTCTTGTCTCTACTGGAAATGTTTCACTTGGTATCAACCAACCTAGGGGACCCCAAGACCATGCAAACGACATAACAAACAAGCACACTAGCACCACAATCAATGCTGCAATTGGTTTTGTGAGTGATCCTGTTGCTGTCAACTCAAATCGTAGAAGAAATCCAATTGTAATCTGCATAACAACAAAGATTGGCGAATGAATATACGTAAGAAACATTCTTGTATAATAAGAGCAAGTTCAAGAAAAGAAAATTCATACTCTAAGTTCAAGCAAAGAAAATCCATACCATACAAATGAACATTTGTATGCAAGCCTGAAGAAGCAACTTCCTCCTCCCGATCCTATCCACTGCGTAGATTGAAACCAATGTGCTCAAAACATTCACGGTTCCGGTGATCACAGAAGACAAAAGTGAAGCATCATTCTTGAATCCAACAGTTTCGAACAGGACAGGGGCATAAAACATAATAGCGTTGATTCCCGTGAACTGTTGAAACACTTGAAGCAATATGCCTATAACTAGAGGAGGAACACTAGCCCGCTTCATGAGGCTTCTAAATGGATTCTTCACTTGTTGGGCGACTACACAAGCGTTCTTAATCTGTTTAAATTCATCATCAACATTGCACACACCTCTAATCTTCTTAAGTGCTGCATATCCTTCCTCCTCCTTTCCATTCTCAATAAGGCTGGTTGGTGTTTCAGTAATGAATATGGAGCCTATGAATAGAACTGCAGCCGGCACACTTGCGAGTCCTAAAGATACTCTCCACCCATTTGGATACATCTTCGATGTGCCGTAGTTTACAAGATTTGCAACCAATATTCCTATGGTAACAAAGAGTTGGAAAAGAATGTTCACTGCCCCACGACGGTGAACCGGTGCAATCTCTGATAAGAACAATGGAACTGCCTGCAAAACGTTTCGAGATGTAATTATACACATATCACCCTACTTGTTAAAAACGTTACAAGTCTAATGAAAAGCATAGATTATAGACCTCATTTCCAAAACCAACTCCCACACCAAGGAAAATCCTGCCAACTATTAACATTGCAATGTTTTGAGCACCACCACTGAGGCCAGCTCCTGCCAAAAAAAATACTGACGCAACAAGAATTGTGGGCTTCCTCCCAAAATTTTCACACGTTTTGGACGCAACGAAACTAAAAATAAGAGCAGCAAGATAGAGCGAAGATGTAAAAAGCTGAAGTTTTTGATCATCATATTTGCAGTAATTATCTTCTGTAGCGTGGAGTTTTCTCTCGTGGACCTTTGGAAAGAACTTGATCAAAAAATCATCCATTCCAGTCACTCCACCTAAAACCAATAAAGGTGTATAAGTTCGGTTCCAAACTTGTACTGAACATAATAATAGATTAAAGTATTCTTTACTATGCTCGATAGACACAAGAAGAGTACCTGAAATCCCAATGTCATAACCAAACATTAGACCACCAAAAGCTGCAAGAATCCAACATATGACTGCATAAGCTGTGAGCTTTGATGGGAAAACATTCTTCTCAGTATCCATCGTCTTTCCGATAGCAAGATACTTATTTTGCCAACTAGAGGGTAATATATTGCTTTGATTCACAGAAATGAAATGCACAAAAAGCTATGTTCTTGTTTTGCATACGAGTAAAGAAACCAAATCTTCCAGGTGTATAATGACGTTTTTTTTCTCATTTTTATAGATGCAATGTTTACACTAGACAGGCTTGAATCCCTAGATGTTTGAGATTAAGATAAATTTGCCAGATAAGTTAATGATAGTTATCCTTTGATTGTAACTACTAAATGTTCAAATTCTATAATTAGTATAGCAAAACGTTACTTTCCTAATAATTATAGTAAAACACATAAAAAGTTCCTGTTAAAATCAACTGTAATATGTTTTCTTACATTAAACAAATTTAACGAATTGGATAATATCCATTAATGCATGAATGAAAACAGGAAAGCAAGTTGGATTTTGTTAATTTTTAGTTTTTCTATCCCTTCCAAACACAATTGTTACTTTAGCTTTTTTTGTTATTAATATTTCCAAATTTCACTTATTTATTTTCTTGTTTTGGCCTATAATATATCCTCAACTTCTCTTTTCTCTAAAAAGTTAATTATACTAAAATTTGTCTAATATTATTATTCAAAAAAACATTTTTCATACCAATATTTCTAGTAAACCTTAATAAACATAAGGATATTAAATAAAGGGAGCTTTTGGCTGGTCTTCGTAAAAGTGACTGATGTTTTAAGCATGGCTTGCCTACGCCTCATTGTAGGCTTCTATTTTAATAAATTACTATATATTATCAACTTTGGAACGAAAACTCTGATAGAAGAATACGAGTGCACAGATAAAGTTGTTATTTTTTATGGGACTTAAATAGGATTTGGGTCCTTTTCATTTCTACTGACCTTATGTTTGAAGTTGGCGCTGTGGGTAAACGTTGCAGCTATGCATGCCACAACCATCTGTGGCAAGCCTTTGCAGTCGCAAGCCACGTTCCTGTACTCCAGGATCTAATACTCTGTTGAGCTCCAAGTTTCCTTGATCATAAGGATTCTTTTTCTCAAGAAAATTGATTTTCTTTCAATGCTTGTCATGAATCACTTGGAGGAGAATGTTCTGCTTTCCGGAGAAAGACCTACCTGGAAAGTTGAAAGAAAGAACTGCAGCCTGAAAGTAGCACGGGAAACTATATGTGCAGAACGGCCACCAAATTTTGATACAATTCTGTTGTGATTCTTCATTCTTTTTGTTTGGTTGATTGTCAGAAGTTTTAGGTACATGATTTTCTTTAACAATTTGTTGTACTACATTTTTTACAAACTTATAATGAGAAGATTAGATCATCATCGATCTTTTTGATTTAAATTGAAATGGTACCTCTTTTCCCAGTTACTACATGCTGACAATTTCAGGTTGATTAGCCACGTTCTTCATGGTTTCATGCCAAGGTTTCATCTCACATGTACTTCTGGGTTTAAACACAAATTTTCTTGCATTATGACATTACGAGGCCAGAAATAACTGGACAAACACAGGCATACACGTGATAACAGGCCATGAAAATCACCATTTTGTGGCATGTAATCATTGTTTAAGTTGAGTGCAAGCTCTTCCTAAAACGTGTTGGGTGGAGTTGAATGTAATTTCTAGAGGACAGGTGGTATTTACAAAAGTTCTGCTGCCTGTGCCAGTGATAAAATAGTTACTATTGCATTTGGCAGTAACACGTTCGGTAAAAAGCCTTTGGCACATGTATGACTTGAAAATAAACTTTTCAAAAGTAAAAGAGGCCGAATTTTGTTTTGGGGCTATAAAACCAATCTCATATTAATGCTCATATCTTATTCCTCAACCATAATATAACCAAAAAGTCAAAAGTTAACAGAAGTATCATAACGTACGTAATATTCTTTTTATATTTTTATAAAAAGATTATTTTCATAAATTAAACTTGTAATTTTATAGTCACGAAGAAACAATTTTACCGATTCAACCCAAGCTTACCCTCACGCCACGTTATCAAACCTTGTATAAAAACCTTCAGGTGCCAACATTTTGCAAAGAGGAAGTTGGTAAAAGTTTCAAAGTTTTAGCTGGATCATGAAACACGGTCATGAACTTTGTGGAACAAGATGCTCGAGGGCTGTACAATTTGCTATCACTTAAAATGCGCGCCGAGCAAATAACAATAACCAAATGATTACAAGCAGCTGCTGGTTCTCCTTTTACCCATAGCTGCAGACTTTTAAGCGTATCCTAACAAAGCAAATCCTCTAAAGATCTATCAAGTCTACTTAAGGGAAGTCGAATTGCATAAACTAGTTCTGAAGCTTACACAAGATAGTACAGAAGCAGTAGATATGATGCCCCTCAATAAAATCAGTTCAACCACATAGGACAGTCGAGGCTTGTGTTGGTTCACTCGAATGGCAATACTCTACTCTCCCTGTGCAGTTTCTGGCGTTCTCAGTTCATCACGTTCTTGTATGGAACTTGTAGTTGGCTCCTTATTTTGAGATGCTTGATTCTCCCTCATGCTCTCCTGCAAAACCTTATTAAGCTCTAGGTATTAGTTTAGGACTCATTTATAAATCTTAAAGTTTGGTGGGCATATGATTAACAGTAGTATTTCATGGTTGAAGGGCCATATAAATATTAAAATTTCAAGTTATGTGGCCTAGGATTTAACACTATTAACTTTCTAGTGCAGGCTTCAACTTACCTGCAAAAGTTCAGTCATTTTGCCAGCTCTATAGTGTTGTTCTACAGGCCTTGACACAACTAGAGGGTGGTTTGGAAGATGAGGTTGTAGAGCTTGCAAAGGCTCAACAGAAAGGGCCCGATCCGTGTCATTGTCCTCATCCTCCATGCTGTGGTCTGAATCTTTTGGGGACAACTTATTAGCTGAGCTGCTAGTAGTTTCCATCGACTGGGATGGGACTTGAACTTGAACCCTATTAATTACTTCAGTTAAGAGTTTCTCAAAAGGCATGCCTGTCTCTCTCACAGATTTAGCTTCTCCTTCATGTTGTGCCTCCGTCAAACCTGGGACAAAAGGATGAGCTTCATTCTGCAGAAGCATGGTCTGCTGATTATTTTGAGATTGAAAATGAGGAAACTGGTTTTCAACTGCCTGTCCCTGGATTATGACAGTTGAACCATTTGACGAATGAGCAGTCTCTAATATGTTTTTGCCTTCAGAGGTCAACTGATGACTAGCTTGTTCTGCAACTAAAGATGGTTCACCAGGAGCTGCTACCCCATTTGATAGATTGACAGACTTGACCACAACAGGCACAAAGATGCCTCTTGATTCACCTAAAGGAGCGCTTTGAGGCACTTGTTTGCCTTTTGAGGATGCTGTGTTAGCGGTGTGAGACATATGACCAGTCCCATTTCTATCTCTAGACCTAGAATTATGGCCTTGGACCTGACTGTAGTTTTCTCTTGGGAGCGGAATCTCATTTCTTGTGATCATTTGAGCACCAGGGGCTACATCATTGTCTGCAGAAACAGGGACATAGTGTCCAGGTTTAAAAACAACACCCTTCAAAGTGGTCTCAGAGTTGCCAACCCTGACTGTGAGCAGATAACCAGCATCAAATGCAGCCTCAATTACACCATGAACTACCTGACCCACCACGGCATCATTTGCATTGGTAAGTGGTTCTATTTGGTGCGGCTGATTTACATTGACTCCTATTGCAGGTCGAACACGAGCACTATCTTCACGGTTTCTATTTTGATCTCTTGAAACATGACCATTTCCCCCTTCAGGATCTGGTCTTGGATACTTACGTGGTCGACCACGTTTGCGCTTAACAGGAAGAATGGCTGGTGCACCAAGATCGTTACCTTGATTTGCTTCATTCATCATCTAGAAGAAATTCGTAGCAAAAAGATCTTATATGATAGCTCCCTGCATTGGATATAGCAATTGTCACTGAATATAAACGAACTAATCTTACTGAAGAGCAATCAGTTAATAGTGGCACCTCAAATGATAAATTTTTAGGAAGAAGCTCAACTGATCCAACCAACAACAGTCACTGATAACTGAAGAGAAGTCATAAGAGAATAATTTTGATGTTACAACACTAAAATATTTGATGACGGAAAAAAATTTAACTTGAATCAGTCAATAATATCTCCAAGTGACCATCAGAAACTATATCACGCAGAACATCTATTCTCTGAAAATTTTTCATGCAATATTAAGTCTTAAACAACATTCCACGCAAAGTAGTCCATATATTCTGAAGCAAAAATATGTATACATCCCAAAACCCATTTAACTCAACCCACTTTCACAAAAGGAAAATAAAGAACACAGAATATTTTTCCTGAAAAGAGATATGGTATGAATTAGATACTTCCTAATATTTTTCCTGAAAAGAGATATGGTATGAATTAGATACTTCCTAACTTTAGCATTAGCAACCAAAAGTATTCAGAACACGGATGTGACTATGTTATCTATACAGGGCTGGTCTTGAAAAAATCCACAAAAACTGAACCTCCTATAAACATGCTCTATCATGTAAAGGTTTAACAAACAGCACCATAAAACCATTATAAAGCCTTTCACCTGGATCTACAGTTGCAACTCTATATAAGTTCTAAAATTATACAGGATGGTCAACTCGCTGCCTTCAAGTTAAACACACTTATTCTTACAACTGTCAAATTAATGGTCACTGATTGCAATTGCCAGTGAAGATGAGATCCTAACCAGGGTATATAATATGTGATCACACAAGGTCAATCATTTATCCAAATTTCATTGCTTAATCAAAGGTCTAAGGAAGAGTGTACTAAAGGTGCCCACAGCCTTTGAGTCACACCAAGATTTGATACAATCAGCTGATGATTAGCATTCTGGTTGCATTACCAACACAAGAACTATGAAGAGTGGGTAACACCCAATAAAAATCAAAAGGCATGTTAACATCAAATAGATAGATACATAATAATTAAATATGTAGGAGTCAAAAACCATCAGTTTAATTCAACACTTTCCTTCTTTGTTTCCATCAGTCAAGACTACATGCCAAATCTTCACAAAATATATGGCAACATTTGTGTATACTAAAACCCCTCATCAAAACTAGTTTCTTGGATGGCATAATGCATTAAAAATGACTCTAAACCAAGTATGAAATCAACCGGAATTCAGCAGAATGTTAAACAAACAAAAGAACAACATAAACAATCTGTTATACAACCTCAAATCTATTCAAAATCATATAGATGGAGAACAGTTTTGTGAAAAAGTACAAAACTTAGTAATTAACATTTAATATGTGTTGGCTATATTCTGATTCTCATATCAGATGTTACTTATTTCCAACTATTTTTGTACATAGAGATTCACATAACACTTTGAAATACCAAAAACTTAACCAGTGTTTTGTGGCTAGCAACAAAAACAACTTGATTAGGTTCAACTAGAGCAACCCATTTACTTGGTCAGGAGACTCGTTGAACATTGTAATCATAAATATCCAAGTATCCAAATTGTTTATTCCAAATTTGTCCAGAGTGATTTTAGAAGCATTATGTTGGCTTTAATTCAGTTAAAATACATAGATTTACTACAATTGGACGTTTGATTAATTGTTTTAAAGAATAACGTAAATATTTATGGCTTCCTTTTTTATGTAATGATAAAACTATATTATTCTGGTTAGCTTCATAGAGGTCCTCTTTCATTATCAATCTAAATGAAAGCAATTGAAGCAACTAAAAATAACAATCATCCACCTGAGCCAACAAAAAGTTTCTTTTTTTTTTCTAGCATGAGAATCACCTATATGTTTGGCAAGGAATTTGAATTGCTGTACGCCGGAATAGAGAAGCAATTGTGAAAAAGTAGTATTGCGTACGCATATTTCAAATATCAGAACTTTAATAAATAAAAAAAATGGAGCAGGAGATAGAGTAACATCATAGCAGCATAATTATGCAACAACTGAACTTCCGTTAAAATACGGAGCCTTACATGGAGGGCCAACAAAGGCTAATAACTTCTATAAGCAATCAGAGAAGCGAGCAGAAATAACCATTAACGAGCGAAAAGACATTACCTCTAACCAAATATACAGTTAATTATACACAATCACAACTAGTAAGAGATTAAAAAAAAATACATCTTGTATGATTTACCCAAGCGTTACAATTCAAGAGTACCTAAAACAACTGCTACTAAACTAACAACAAAATTTGCAGAAGATGGAAAAGAATTGAGAGATACAAAGACTTCAACTTTCACAAAAGAAAACGCACAAAACTCCCAGCCCATGTTTGGTTTAAAGTGCAAACTTCAAAATCTCAAGTCTTTAACCATCCAGAACTAAGAAAGTAATCTTAATTTACTTCTTACAAAGGGCCAAAACAATAAAAATCAAGAAAACAGGGAAAAATAGAGTAACCCAAAATCTTATCTCCTTAAGACTATCCTAGAACTGGGATTTGATTCGAGGAACCCAATAAGTCCAACCCAAAAAAAAAAAAAAGAACGGAGCAGGAAAAGGGATAATAATAGCAAGCAAAATAGCACACATGCAAAGCAAGCAAAAAAGATGAGGTATACCGAGTAGGAAGTAGCGCTCCCAGTGGAACAGTGCTTTTCTGGTAGAGAAAGCAAAAGCTCACAAACCCAAAACACGATCAAAACTAGGAAACTAGAAAAGAAAACTGGAGCTTTCTGAGAAAAGATTAAAATTTTTCACTCGCCCGAAAGTTTAGAACGTCAGCTTTTGTATAAAATATCTAATTCCAATCTTTGTTTTACATCTGTTTTCCACTTTAGCGTATTGTGTTGTGTGTGTCTTGTGACTCTTGTCTCAGAGACGGAGTGAACGAGGTCGTCCTGTGTGGGCCCGCGCAGAGAAGATAATTACGATACTGTACTGTGCTTTTATTGATATTCATTTAAGTCATCCTAAAAGTTTCAAATTTGTTCTGACAATTTTTATTCGGAAATTTATTTTATGACAAAAACCTAATATTTGTTAGAAATTTGAATATTTGATAATAAGTTAAAAGATAATGAAATGATATTAATAATATTATCTAGCTCAGGAATGTTATTTATGAGATGATAATAACTAGGGATATGAACAAACACTTACCTTTCACATGACTAATAATACTAAGTTATTGGATATATCTCCAATTGCCTTATTTCTTATTTTTGAAATATGTCATTTTCTTAATTTTTACATTTCTATATATCATTTGTGCACAAGATCGAGTAGCCTTCGTAGTAATTCTAGGAGAAGAAATGAGGAAGGTCGACACCTTTGTTTCCCGTAGTACACTTGCCAAATTCACTTGTGACATTGACTTTTTTGTATAAAAATAATATTAATCCGTCATATGGAACGAAGTCGCTATCTCCGGTAGGCTTGATGGCTTGAGGTGAAAACCAAAGCCACGGTGCAATACATTATCTCGTCGTATGTTGAAGCCTGAAGGTCAAATTACTCATTACTCAACGATAAAGATGATAATGTCAAGGTCAGGCAATGCCTTCTTGATACGTTTTCAAGACTATTTATATCACCTTAAAGATTTGAAGTGGCGAAAGAGTTGCCAATTTGTCAATGGTCCCATGTGCAGCTACACAAAATTGCATAGAGCTCGAGGAGATCCGGCATGGATGATATAAAGAATTAAATACAATCGGTAAAATTAGCACATAAACTCGAAACTCGTGTTTAAGTATAGCATATCCTTTAATCCTTTGACTCGGGGAAACAGTGGGCTTGAAACACCAAACCTGCAGAACCTCTTCTTCATCAGCTAATCTCCTATCTGCTAGATTCTTGACCATTCTCACCACATTAGCTTTTCTCTTTACCTCCATTTTCATGTTCATTTCCTCACTTGGGCGTCAACATCAACCACTCTCTTTTGCTGGGCAAACTTCATTTATTGGTGACCTTAGAGATGCCAGATTTCCATGGAACAAGCTTTGTTTTGGGCCGACATCTGAGAGGCTCAAGCTTGCAGTTTTCTCCAAGACATGGCCTGTAGGTGCAGCACCCGGAGGCATGGAACGTCATGCTTCAACTCTATATCATGCTCTTGCTGTCAGAGGCCATGAAATCCATGTATTCACTGTGCCCTCGGATCGGAAGCAACACAGTGATATTCAGGATGGTAATCTTCATGTTTATTTTGCTGCCAATGATCATGGTTCTGTCAATTGCTCACTTGCATTCGAGATATTCAACAAAATAGACAGGCATGGAGCATTTGATTACGTGCATACCGAGAGTGTTTCATTACCACATTGGAGAGCGAAAATGGTGCCTAATTTGGCGGTTACATGGTATGAAATTATGCACTCCAAGTTATTTGAAGAGCTCTTTTCCAATCCAAATGGGGTTTTGCCAGGTCCCATAACAGAACTTCAAGAATCAATGCCGAAACTCATTGAAGAGATTAGGTTCTTCTCTAGCTACAAACAACATATTTGTATAAGCAACAGTGCCTCCGAGGTACTAGTTCACATATACCAACTTCCGCAGAGGAATGTCCATGTCATATTAAATGGTGTGGACAATACGAAATTCGTGCAAGATCCCGAAGCTGGTGCAAGATTTAGGAGAAGAAACGGTATTTCAGTTGAGAGAAGTAACGTCGTGATGGGAGTTGCAGGGAGATTAGTCAGAGATAAAGGTCATCCACTTCTTTATGAATCTTTCTCTCTGATCACAAAGCGCTATCCAGGTGTGTGCTTGCTTGTTGCAGGGTCTGGTCCCTGGGGAAGAAGATATGCTGAATTGGGACCCAACGTGAAGGTGTTAGGTGCATTGGAGCCATCGGAATTATCTGAATTCTACAACGCGATTGATGTTCTTGTCAACCCAACGTTGAGACCTCAAGGCCTTGATCTTACACTTATCGAAGCTATGCATTGTGGTAAGCCAGTTCTGACCCCAAATTATCCAAGCATAGTTGGGACAGCGGTGATAAGTGATGAATATGGCTATACATTTTCGCCTAACGTGAAGTCCCTAGTTGAGGCCTTGGAAATGGTGATAAGAGATGGGCCTCACGTGTTAAAAAAGAAAGGCACGGCGTGCAAAGAGAATAATACGTAAAGCTTGAAATCCCTAAGGAGCTGATCACCTTATGGAGTGAGCAAAGCCATACATATCTTCATGTTGGAGTTATACGTCTTGTTCTTACCTTACATGGAAGAAAGGGAATCCCAGCAACAGCCAGGGTGGTTGGTAGAAAGCACACTCCTAATACTTTTCGTCCATGAACAATCACGAGAATATATGCTGTAGGGACTCAACAAAGGTAAAGAAGACTCACAAACACGATTTTCTACAGGCACTTGAGTAATCTCAACAAGATTTTCTGTTTTGTTTGATAAAACATGCTTCACACTTCTAGGCAAACTAGACAAAGATAAACTAAAAGATAAATGTACTAAATCAGAATTATCCATGAAGATAAAGCCTTATGCAAGTAGATTTCCGTGTTTAGCCTCCACCTTGTCTATATAAGGAGGATTTAGTTTTCATTGTAAGCACGTTCAATTTTTAGGAGTTGAATGCTAGACGTTCAATTCTAGAGTTTGTACATTTTATCAGAAAATGGAGATACTGCTTTAATTGAACCAATTCAGACACAATCTCCATCTCAATGGGCTTATGTCGAAGCCAACGTAATACATATCCAGCTTCACACTTCTAGGCAAACTAGACAAAGACAAACTAGAAGATAAATGTACTGAATCAGAGATAGACTTCATGAGTTCGGTGCTTGGATTGATTTACAAATGACCAGACCTAATCATCCACTTCAGGATATTTTGTCTGAATTCACCTCCAGATTCACTGGAACTTTGCGAGAATGGTGGCAAAGTATTAGTGAATATCAACGACTTCAGTACATACAAGTTACAACAGCTGGAGTACTACTTGGTGTCATCCATAAAGAATTCATTGGTGACTTCCAGTTGATTGACAAGCAGATCCGTTAGGAGTTTTTAAGATGAAATGTTGTTCTCTTAACAAGCTTGATCTTCAAAAGCATTCCAAGCGCATGACTGAAAGGTATTATCTCTTAAATGGTTGGAATGATGTTAATCTTCGTTACACATTCATCTCATCCCTTCCAGACGAGATACAGCCAGAACTATAAAGGACTATAGCTTCTCTTCAAAGAGATATGTTAACAATATCTTTGGGAGAAATCTACCAGCTTGCTATAGCTTCTCTTGACAAACTATGTGATCAGCATACTTTGTTCAAGAATATCCTAAAAGGGGGTCCAGTTCTGAAGAATACATGTAAACAGCCTCATCTCCAAATAAAGTGCAAAGATAAACAGACTTCCAAGTGCCATAGCAGTAAGGAAGCTCATCGGTCTCAAGTCTACTATGAAAGGAGAAAACTTCGCAGACATAAGAAGGATGGCAAGAAGCCATGGAAGCAAAACTTCAAACATAAGAACATAAGCAAAAAGTATAGACGTATGAGGTTCTTCAAAAAGTCTTCACATCGACGCAAGGGAAAGCCTCGATGTTTTGTTTGTGGAAGCTTGATCATTATGCTAACAACTGTCCAAAAGCTACCAAGAAAGATGCCAAGTTCTTGGAGAAACTTGAAAAGCTTTTGCTTATTCATGCTCAGTCTCACATTGAAGAATTACTTGAGGAATAATATAGCGAGGACAGTGAAACTCAGTTTGTTGTTTCTGTTTCAACAGATGAAGAAGTATCATCATAATCCTCTGTTTCTATCAGTGATGATTCTCTCTATATGTTACAACAACAAGCCTATATGAAAATAGATCGTACTCCAGTTCAACCTTACGTCCAGATCCAGATATTCCAACAGGACAAATATGATAAGTCCATCAAAATCATTGGGTTTATGGATACTGGTTCTAGCCGTACGATCATGAAGCCCAATATCCTACCAGCAGAAGCATGGACTTCACATGAAGAATACTTTACAGCAGCTGATGGTAATTCATTTAAGATTGGGTTACAGACAATAAGCAGAATTGGCATCCGCTTCTTTCCTCAGTGTACTGTTTGGACTAAAGTTCTTATAAGCAAGTTACCAGGCCCAGATCTTCTGATTGGCATGGATGTTTACTGCAAAGTCAAACATCTATAGATATTACCCACAGGTCTCAGGTATCGAAACCTTACCAGTCCATACACTGATATAAAAAACGTGTTTGAACTTTCACAGGTTCCTACACGTTACACTGGACTACGAGATAAACTGTTGAGCTACTGTCCAGAGTCTCATGCACAGTTTACTCATCCTAATCCTCTATGGAAGAACTGTGACTTTTTCATAAGTCTACCTTTCAAGAAGAATGAGGATATCAATCCTACGAAAACCACACATCCAGGAATGAATCCTGATGATCTAAAGCTAGCACAAGATGAGTGTTATGTTCTATTGCAGCAAGGATTGATCGAGCGCACAAAGTTGGATTGGGCTTGCAAGCGTTCTATGTCAATAAGCGTTTAGAATGGAAACGTGGAAAGCAACGTCTAGTGATAGACTATAAACCTCTGAATGCTTTCCTGCAAGATGATAAGTTTCCTCTCCCTAAGATATCTACTCAGATATTATTTCTTAAGGAAGCTGTTATCTTTTCAAAGTTTGATTTAAAATCAGGATTTTGACAATTGGGTATTCACCTTAAAGAACGATACAAGACTGTATTTTGCATTCCGAATGCTCAGTACCAATGGACTGTTATGCCATTTGGGCTTAAAATCGCTCCATCACTGTTTCAGAAGGCCATCACTAAAATCTATAAGCCTATCCTCGAAAGTGCATTGATCTATATCGATGACATCTTACTATTCTCAAAGACCAATGAGGAACATCAGGCCCTGTTACAACAGTTCTTGGACCTTACACAACAGTATGGTATCATGCTCTCAGCCAAAAAGAGTACTATTGGTTCAACAGAAATTGAATTTCTGGGAATGCATTTCAAGGATGGATTCTACCAGCCAGGCCCACATAATGCAGAAGAGTTATTACAATTTCCGGATGAACATCTCACTGTGAAGTAAATTCAGCAATTCCTCGGGATTGTCAATTATGTCAGAGATTTCATACCACATGTGGCAGCCTATACTTCAAGCTTATATAAGCTCTTACGTAAGAATCCACCATAATGGGGAAAAGAACAGACTACAACTGTCTACCATTTGAAAATGCTCTGTCAGAATCTTTCACCAAGAAAGTTGTCTGAACAGGATCACTTTTTGATGACAGATGTCAGTCAGGCCAATGTAGATATTTCCGATATATCTACACTTCTCCGACAGCATCCGCCATGGCCTCCATATAATTTTTCTGCCTATAAATATGCTCCTTATCCTTTGCAAAATCACAAAAAGATTTTCCTTACTTCTTTTGATATTCATCAATTTTGCAGTATGGCTAGTTCATCTAATTTTTCTTCACTCTTTGCCTTTACCAAGAAATCTTTTCCTCCTATTCTTCGGCGACCTAGGAATGTAGAACAAATATTTTCTCTCTGTCGTATGAGTTTGCTCCATTATCTACATCGTTCTCTTGTTGAACATAACCTTGTAGGTACTCCTGCTATGTTTAATTTTAAGGCACCATACCTTAATGTGTTAATTCCTTCTGAGCCTTTCTCAGAAAACACATTATGATATTTATGGGCATTGTCTTCTCTTTATGCCTGTGCCGTTTGTTTTTCTCCTCTTGATCTTTACCAGAATCTCTGTGACATCAATAATGGAAGTTCTTTGCTATGGACATTTCTTGAATGGTTTCAACCATTAGATCAGTG
>JAOTAY010000006.1:36426355-36437633 GCA_025629805.1 Erythroxylum baracoense | reverse complement strand
CCCATTAATGCAACAAACCAAACAACATTATTGGTATTAATACAGAAACTCAAGTTACAAACCAAACATCATTTTTTTATTTTTCATACTCATTCTCATTCCCTTCCACTATTATACCCATATCCATATCCAACCTCACCCTCAAACCAAACACCCCGTTAATATAAAATAAATCTAATTTTATAGAATTTATTTATACTAATTTTTCATTTTATGAAATTTTAGTTAATAATAACATGAGCTAAGAAAATCATTGTATGTTTCCAAGCATTATAATTATTAATTAAAATCTTAAAAGATGATTTATGTTGATTATATACATATATATATCTTCAACAAGTAGATTTTTAATTGTTATTAGTTTATCACGTTCGATATTCCATTTTCTTAATTATTTTAATTAAATTTCGTAATACCATTTCTCTACACTAGTTGTTACAATTTGTCTTCACCAGGGAGTGTCATGTTGTTACGGTCTAATTGTCCCGCATCGATAATAAAAAAGACTAATATGACTCTTATGGACTCTCCCACCCTTTAAGCGAGCTTTTAAAGTTGGTTCTCCCATAAAACCTGTAACACATTATCGAGAGAAGATCACGGGGATCAGAAGAATATATGAGAGTTGTTGTAATTTATAGGATAATGTTTGTTGGATTGTTTTCCAATGTATAGTAGGAATTTGTTTTTAGTTTGGAAACTCAATTTCCTTTTGCTTTATTGATCCCCATGTTGGTTTGAGACTGACTGTAATTATTTACAATAAACTCAAACCTAAACTCGTCTTCAAGAATGATTTACAAAACTAAATTACTTAAAGCTTAGATATAAGAGACCTATTATCCACTTAAACTTGCCAAAAAAAATTACTTTACAAGTAATGTAGATCATATGTGACCGATTCAACCGTTAAAAGCTTGAACAGTCAAAAATTTTTCTGTTCAATTTTTAACTTTATAGTTCGATTTACTTTAGTAACTCTTATTGTTAAAAACTGTTCAATTTATTAATTAGTTAGTCAATTTTTATTAATTAATAAGTTTTTATAAACAGAAATAAATTAACTAATTTTTATTTAACAATATATATTTTTCAATTAAAATACAAATTCTTCGACAAGTAAAAATAATTTCTTTTAATTGTATTTCAAAATTTTTAATTTTATTCCATCTTTCGTTAATTTTATGACGGTCTAATACTGATTGAACATTTTAAATCTTAAAAATCTCGTATTACTAGTTCAACTTTTGGTATGTTTTTCAAAATATTGATAATAATTAAAAAATTAAAAAATATATATCGTTCTTCCATCACAAAAATTAAGGAACAGAACTGATCAAATTCCTGGCCACCCACTAAAGGTCGATTTCTAACTCCTAGTAATAGTACTTCGTGGATTCTTTAAAAAAGGCCAAAACTCCGACAAGAGGAGCATTCATGTACGTAGCAGGTTCCGACTGAGACACATTGAGACGATTATCAATATACTTATCATTTTCATCAGGTCCTCCAACGATTGCCCCTACCAGAACATTCTTGTTAGGTTTCTTAGTGAAGATGTAAGAGTTCCCATCATGACACCCAAATTGATGACGATGATCATCCACAGAGGGTAAGCTCGATGCCCGGTGATGGATTTTTTGAGGAAACTTGTTTCCATATCCTACCATGTACGACATTCCCTTTGGATTCTTCCCCAAAATATAGTCCACCTGAGCTTTGGCTACGGCTACGAGACTCGACGGTTCCACGGCCACATTCCCACAGTAAACTACTCTATTAGCATGTCTTAAGAAGCTGGCGTAAACTAGGAGAAGAAAGGATAAAGACGTTACATGTTGCATGTTAGATGATCCTGACTTGAATAGAAGCCCACCTGACAAGACAAAAATAGCAATTTGAAAAATAACTACATATTTTTTCTTTGCTTAAAATGTGTTTTAATATATTAACAAGATTCAAATCAATAATCATTTTGGACCAATTTAACCTTCTCCATAGTTTGAAATTAACAAATAGTATAAGAATATTCACCTATTATCCATCAATTGGACGCCTGAACTTGAATTCTAAGACTTCAATGTTACTTACAGAATTTCCTACACTCGAGCAACTCATAAGAGGCATCATATGGAGTTTTACTTAACTATGCTACGTACCTGGGGAATACGTGACAGATTTGGTTGGAGATTTAGGCAAAACGGAACAGACCAAATCGTCAGCTTTCTGAATAAATTGCTCAGCCTCAGGATTACGTTTCAGGATCTGCCAGGAAAAAAAGAAAATTCAGATTGATCTGAGAGGAATCACCATGGCAACAAGGAACCTGAGGAATCAATTACCTTGGCAACAAGTACGTTAATGCCTGCGTCTTTCGCATCCCATCCAAATTCACCAGAGCTAAATGCTGTTTTATGTTCCATGCCACTTACGTGTCTTAAGTCAAGGGGTTTCAGGAATTTTGTGTTGGTTGTAACATAGTTCCAGTACTTGCTATCCTCGCTTGCCTTGTACAACCAAGTTGCTCCCCAGACCAGTTCGTCCTGAATCAAAATCGTCAGTGAAATTTGGAAATATCAGAGAATTGACTAAGATGAACCAAGTCAATAGCTTTCTCATCTCATGCATACCCAATAGCCATTATAATCGCAATAAAATGGGCAGGCAGCTTCCCCAACACTTCCTTTATAGGATCCTCGATACCTATCCGCGAAGGCAAAGACCTTTTATTCAATCAAGTAAAAAAAATATATCAAATATTTTAAACTATAAATAAAATATTAAATTTACCTAACTTTTGTTTTTGAACATTATATATCGCCTCTTATATATATACAGTACAAAGAATTTAATTATGTAAATTGTTAATTTTTAAATTTTGTTAAAATTTTTAAAAATATTTGATTAGAAAATTATGATTTGTAATTATATAATGTTGAAAATTATAAAAATCATAAAAATTAAAAACAAGATCAAATATTATAAAACATATTTGAATAATGCTAAATTTTGTCATTAACAATATTATAGTGAAATATATATATTATATAATTCATGAACATCTCATAATAAAATAAAGTTGAGATATATTTAATAAATTATTAAAATTTTAGTATTTTAAATAATTTATTCAAAGAAAATCAAATATTAAATAAAAATTACATAGATCATTTTTATATTAAAAATAATATTAACTAAAACAATAAACTTTGGATGTTTGGGACAAGTATTGCCTAGAAATTATAATATTTTTTCAAAATCCAATACTTCAAAATGTCCGTCTAAATAAAATTATGTCAAAGATATTTATACAACAATAATTCAGTAAAAATTTCGTTAAAATCGAGTTCAATAATACGTAAATTTTTCAGGTTGTTTTCAAATAAAATACATAAAACTAATAAAAATATTTATACAATTATAAAATAAACCATGATTTAATAAACTTTGTTAGACAATATATAATTGGATAAATTTAACATTGTTTTTTCATTAAATTAAAAAAAAGAGTACGGAAATACCTGAAACGCCCTTGCAACAAGGTGGTCCGAGTACTTCTTGTCAGTTTCCTTGAACACAATGGAAGCAGCCGCCAGAGCGGCCGCAATCTCAGCAGAAACCTCGGAGCCAGGGTGTGTTCGGTTAACAACATAAGATGTTCTCGAAGTGTCCATGTCTTCTGGTCTCTCCCAACAACTGTGGTCCCTGTTGGGATCACCAACGACGACAACAACCGTGCCAGGGATGCTCGTGGCCTTAAGCAGATAATCTGTACCCCACCGGAGAGCTTCCTCGGCATGCCCGTAATCGGAGGCCATGAACTTACCAAATTCCAAGAGGCTCCAAGCCAACATGGTGGTAGTAAACGCCATGGGAAAATTGAACTTAACATTGTCACCGGCATCATAGTATCCACCGACCAAATTCATCTGTCAAACAAAAAGGGTTTTAAATCTTATAAGTTGATTCACGAAGGAACTCAATTTAAGGTAAGATCTAAAGAAGCTTAAGCTTGAATCGAGGTGGTGATTACAGAAATATCAGAGCCATCTTTTAGACCAGAGTCCTTTCTCCAACTCATCCTTTGTGTGGAAGGTAGCTTCCCTGACCTTTGGCCTTCAAAAAACAGTATAGATTTAGACAATGCCTCTCCATAATCAACTTTGCTTCTGCCTCTCACTCCTATAAACCCTAAAAACAAGATTAGTAGAGTCACGCACTTGTGACCCATCTTTTGTCTTTGCTTTCCCCACAAAAACAAATTTACTCCTGAGTCATATCATCAATATATAGAATCAAACCATTCCCTGGTCTCTTTCTATAATTAGCAGAATTGTCATTTTATCTCCGTACCTTTTGACATTCCTTTTCTATACCGATTCTCCATATGGCGATGAAATACTTACAATAATTAGATATTTCTTCATCCCAACTCATCAAAATACGTCATCATACCCAAAGCTTGAAGATAATATGTAAAGTAATAATTACCGGAATATTGTGGGCAGGAGAACACTGATTGTATCAAATCAAAGGAAGAAGATGAGAATAATTTTGTCATTGTACTTGCATGTATTCGTTTTAAACTTGTGATTACTGTCATATTCGTTTCCAAGTGTTCTTAATTTTCTGTCTTAAGTGTCACTTGTCAGCTGTTTTAACGGCTCTAAGCAGTAGGTGGAATTGTAAGCTTTCGTGATGTCAATAGAGGGACAAATTTCGTGAAACACCGCATCGAGTGTGGAAATAGAGAATGAAGGAAGAATTGAAGAAGAAATCTGTATTTCTCTTTGTATCAAATGAGATGTACATACTCCTATTTATACATTCTAGGTGTCTTTAGTTAAAGCAACAAATCAACATAGTAATATACATCATAAATGCACATGATCTTAGGCAAAAATAAAGGCTAATTATAGTGGATTAGTTGACTGAATAGAGATTGTGTGAAGATGTGATAATATACATTAATATCCTCCCTCAAACTCAAGGTGGTAGTAAAGACGATAACTTGAGTTTAGAGAGAAGATCTTGAAATTGTCGATGTGGATGTGATTTGATAAAAAGATCGGCAATTTGTGTTTAAGATGAGATGGGGATAAATTGTATAGTTCTGTGAAGCACATGATGACGCACAAAATGACAAGCGATCTCGATGTATTTATTTCGTTCATAAAAGACATCATTGTGAGCAATCTGCATGGCACTATGATTGTCACAAAAGAGAGGATTTTTTTCTTAATCATGTTAGTGATATTTGATTAGTTTATGTATAATGCTAACATTATGTATGTTTCGTCTTATTTTTTAATTAAGGTTTAAGAAAAGATTTTTTTCTTAAAAATTGAAAATTATAAGAAAATGTTCAAAAATTTTAAAGATTGTGAAATATTTTCAAATTTGTGTCTATTTCTTTTATTTAATAATTTATTTCAAATGCATAATTAGTAATTAATATAACTATACATTTCAATTTATTCTAATTGCCACCAATTTATACATTTGTTTTTTTTATCATACATTATTTATCTTCATCTTCTTCTAAACAATTTTTCTTTGGTTATACAACTATTTGTCAATCAAATTTAATTATTTAATGTACATAGATAATTTTACATTCACAGATAATTTTATCATCAAATGAGTCATTTACTCAATTGTCAAATTTGAAAGTTGTGATGTAAAGTAAGCTAAAAGGCCAACAAGAGGAGCATTAATGTAAGTAGTTGGCTCTGAGTATACGAAGTCTAGCCTCGAATCATTGTAAGCATCTTTAATGTCAGGTCCTCCAACCACAGCGCCTATTAGCAAGTTTGGATTGGGATCACTGCTCTGAAAATATGGAGTCCCTCCTTGGCAATCAATGCGGTTCGGGTGTTGATCGACGGACGGCAAAGACGAGCCACGGTGATGTATTCTCTGAGGAAAACGCTGGCCATATCCCACCATGTAAGACATGTTCAAAGGGTTGCTTCCTAGTATGTAATCCACCTGCATGAACAACAAGATTTACTTGCTGCTGCCCTATTGAGGAAGCAACAATGTCGGTTGGTTAAGTTAGGTGTTTAACAGTGTACCTGGCCTCTTGCAAATTGGACGAGCCTGGCTGGAGCTATACTGACATTACCGCACAGAATCTGCCTGTTTGTTTTATTCACGTAAAGAGCATAGTTGAGAACAAGAAATGATATGGCCGTCGTGTGTTGCAGGTTACTGCCACCATTTTTGAATAGGAGCCCACCTACAATATAGGAAGTTTCATAATGTAACTTGGATTAGATGGCTTTTATAAGGGATAGTAAAGGGTTTACCTCGAATTGGTAATGGATCGATCTCTTAAATATGCAATTTAAATCTCAATCAAATTAAAATTAAAATTAACATATTAATTTAAATCCGATCAATTCAAATCTAATTTATAATTTGAAGTCAGTTTTATCTATATTCATTTACTACATCTTGTTAATGTTTTTGAATTTGATAATGGAGATCCTGAAATGTCACTAAGATGCAATATTAATTATTAATTTATTGTTGACCTAAATTGTCATTTACTAATCTTAAATGCTCTAATAAGCTGTTATGGGACTATTCAACTCAAAATCTTAAATTTTGGAATAAGGGTTTTGAATGATCATCAGAATTGTTCAGAGAAAACTACCCGGAGAGTAGGAAACTGATACAGTTGGTGATTCAGGCAACACAGTACATATAAACTTTTCTGCATCAGGAATGAAAGGACCGGAAATGGAATTGTTGGGCAACAGGAACTACCAAAGAAAATGAAGGAGAATCAGAAAATATTCAGAACCTATAACATAAACTAGTTGTGACGAGACTAATTCTGTTTCAAGATCATCACCTTGGAGACCAGGACATTTATCCCAGCATGTTTATCGTCCCATCCGAATTCAGCAAAGCTATGATCTTCGTACGAGTCACCATTTGTACGTTTCATAGCTACTTTCTCCAAGTTGTTTATGTTTTCCATGACATAATTCCAATAATCAGGGAGCTTAGTAGCCTTAAACAACCAGGCAGCTGCCCAGACCAGTTCGTCCTGCAAATCACTTCTTAAGCTAGTAGTTATCATGAACATCGATTGAAAACATTTATAATAAGTTCTGAAACTTCCTCACCTCGTAGCCACTATAATCACAGTAAAATGGACACACCCATTGCGCAAGACTATTATTGTAAGATCCCCGGTAAGTGTCTGCGAATTTGAACACCTGAATCATTCGTATTATGAATCTTAAACATTGTCATGGGAACTGTAACACAATGTACGGAATTTAGAAGCTTAATTTGTTACCTTTATAGCTCTTTGAAGGAGCTTGGCAGAATATTCAGGATCGAATGAACTGAACACCAAAGAAGATGCTGCGAGAGCAGCTGCAATCTCGGCGGAGACTTCCGATCCCGGAAACTGTTTACTGACTGCGTAAGGTGTTCTAGGGGTGTGCATGTCTTCCGGCCTCTCCCAACAGTCATGATCACCGTAAGGATCGCCAACTTGAACATAAACAAACCCAGATACGCTTGTTGCTTTAAGGAAGTAATCTGTTCCCCACTGAATGGCTTCCATTGCGTGTTGTAGGTCTCGTCCCATGAACTTGCCATACTTTAACACACTCCAAGCGAGTACTGTCGTTGAGAATGCCATTGGGAAGTTGAACTTAACATTGTCACCGGCGTCGTAGTAGCCACCCACCAAATCAACCTGAGGATTAACCAAAACCAGAACTTTGAACACTACATTGGAAACCGACGAGTTGTTTGCGTTCATATCGTTAAACCATTAACTGAGGGACACTGAAGCGATACAGAAATGGAAACACTATATTAACAGTAAAATTTAAATATTGCCAAAACTAGACCGTTCATCTTCCAAAACATCCAGAACCTATGAAAGTTATTTGCAGAAAACGGAGAGACAGACAGAGGGTACTTACACCAATCTCGAAGCCATCACTAAGAGCAGAATCTTTTCTCCAAGTCATCCTCTGGGTAGATGGCAACTTCCCTGACCTCTGGCCTTCGAAGAACAAAATGCTTTTGGTCAATGCAGCGGTATAATCATGTGAAGAAACTCTCGTAAGTGTAGCTAACAGTGTGACAACTACAAACATCACCAATCTTTCTGCTAGACCCATTTATCTTCTCTTCTCAAATGTTGTAAAGTTACGAAGTATTTGGTTCCTGAAGTGTGCTTTTTATGCTAGAGATGTTATCGTTGTGCGTTGACTATTGAGATTTGAGAGAGATGATAATAAAAGAATCAAAACCAAATCACGGTAGCGTAGCATTTTTGTTAGTCTACATCTTTATAGTCATGTCTCAGGAATTGCCCGCATACGTTACTAGGGTTTAAAAATCTTATTTATCTTTTAATTATTAAATCATTTAATAAATTAATAATTTAAATTCAAATTGAAGTAATAATCGTAGAGTCATTTAATTTAAATCATATTTATTAATTTATAATTCACTTATTTTATTAATTAAATTATTCATTGCATTTTATTTCAATAAAATAGAGAAATTAGAGCCAATTATGTATTAAAACTCAACAAAATGTTTAATTTTATAAATAATTAGAATTCTTATACTCTATAATCTAACAGTATAATTTCATTAAAATATTAACTTACTATAATTATTTTTTTATTTATAATTCCGAATTCTACTGAATATGAATACTTGAATTAATCAATGAGTAAAAAAACTTAACCAATTCGGTCAATTCTACCGTAAAAACTTTGAATCGTCCAACTTTTTGATTCGATTTATTTTAATAACTATTGTTATTTAAAATTGATCAATTTATTAATTAATCGATCAATTTTTGTAATTAATCAATTCTTATAAATAAAAATAAAACAATTAATTTTATTTAACAATCTTTTTGACAATTAAACTTCAAATTCTTTAATAAATAAAGATAATTTCTTTCAATTATATTTTAATCTATTTAATTTTATTTAAATTTTAACATATTTTATGAGAATATAATATTGATTGAATTTTTTAAATTTTAAATTTCTTATTTTGCTGATGACAATATAAACCAATTTTATTACTATAAATCGAGTAAATATTTTGCAACAATACAAGCTGTACTTTTGCATCGAACAGTAATGCAGGTTTAACCTGTTTAATCTCCATGCTTTTGGCAAGACAAAGACTTCATAAAGGAACTAAAATGCTTCCTTACCTTGGCTTCCTAACGGTAATTTTTCTCATCCGTATCAATAATTGTGTTATTCATGAGACAATCTATTTGGAAGCTGATTTGACATAAACCTGTCAGATCTTTGACCCATACCGGGAGAGAGAGAGAGGATAAAGAGCAGAAAGGACTATAAGTTACGAAATCGGACTCGTTCCAAGTCATACCTTTCTCGGCCTTTTGGCTAAGATCAAGTGTAGTATCTGTTCTTATCAGTTTAATATCTGATACGTGGGTCATTGACCCACATGATATTAAATTTATTTTTATAGGGGAAGGTTCAATACAATAGCTTGCTATTGTGAACCTTGAGCGTCGCCCATGCTTTACACTACTGCACGGGCCTGGCGCACCCCTCCAAGTTTAGTGTGTAAGCTTTTGTACGTAAATAGATTAAATCTAAAGCATAGGCATCAGAACTTGTGATGATTTTTCAGTATTCAGTCAAAGCTACTATAAACTCTGGTGTGAGATATTACAAAGATTACAAGGTGCGAAACCATCAAGCTTGCTGTACTTGACGTGCTGTGAATTAAAAATTATTTATAATCACAATTCACGAAATATAAAACCCTAAAGTAGTACTTGAAACCCGACTGAAATTGAATCTGGGCGGTACAGCCTCGGAACTTAGCCCAACTCTTTACTGTCCTTAAATATAATGTTGTGATCGTTAGTAGTGATTTCAACCACTATCTTAGTCCTAGCTCCAAAGAATTTGGATTTCCAAACTCACTTGTTGGTGATTCCATCTTTAAGATAATCTTCGTCCACGTAGGTCCTAAGAAACTGGATCCCAAGCTGCTATTTCTATCCGATCCATTACGTACTAAGTTATTTATGGAAAATACGTGATTCATAAGTTCAACATTTTCTTACTTTTGACTCATTAAAGTAAGTGCAGTTTATTACTTAATGGTATCAGACACTACTTAAACGTGAAGCAAGACGCCGTTTGATTAAGGTCAACATACATAATTAGCTAATGCTTGCCTGTTATTCCAGATTCCAGACGCGGGTTTGTTCTCCTCTTTGTTAGATTTCTGATCATTACTGAGCTTGTAACCTGCTTGATTAAGACCAGCAAATCAGAAAATGATTCTATAAGCAGTACTCTTTTTGGCTTCCAGGTGATATGTTGGCCTTATTAGCTATTGGTTCCGTTTTGTGTGTGTATCAGTAGAGGTGACGCAAACAGGAATCTTTCATTTTCTATATATCAGACAAGTTTTGGTTCCTACAACTTCTTGTTTTTTTAAATACAAAGGAAAAAACACTAATTCAAATTACCGTAAACGTCTACAACACAAAATTCTCTGTAGGTCCTGTTGAACAAACACATTAACACTGATCAGGGAGATCCTGAAGGACATTTGTGCCAGGGGCGAAGGACAAAGCTAAGTGTGCCATTGTGTCCGCACACTGATTCTCTTTCCAGTGGACATGCTGGAGCTGGAGATTCCAATCCTAATCCTGGAGGTCTCGGATGCCCCTAGTCCAGGGGCGGAGCTAGCGCGGGACAAGCTCCCGTGCCAGCCCCGGCTTCCGTCACCCACAACTAAAGTCGAATTTTCCGAAAATTGCAATTGCAACTTTCCTCTTTTTCTTTTCACCAACCTCTTTTCTAAGTATATATTTTGAAATCTAGCTTTGTACAGTATACACGAAATAATAAAACAAAAGCTAATTTATTTACTCTCTTTTCTCTTCCTCTCTTGAACGATAGCACCTTCTGCCCAGCCCCATCTCTTTTCTGAACTCTCTTTTCTTTTTTCTCTTTTCTCTTCAGACTGAACGCCACCATCTATTCTCTGAACTTTTTCTGAGTTTCTCCTTCTTTACCCGCACCCGGTAACACCGCGGCGCCGCCACTGCCCAAAGGCCCCAAACCACCTGTCGCCACTCGCCACCGCCCACTACCGTTCATCTTCTGATCTTCACTTCTTCAGATCTTCTGCTGACTGCTTCCTTGAATCCTTGAGGTATTCTTTGTTAAATTTTTTTGTTAAAATTATTTTTGGTTTAGGTTAATGCAATTATTTTAAT
>JAOTAY010000006.1:36404828-36426255 GCA_025629805.1 Erythroxylum baracoense | reverse complement strand
ATAAGGTACTTATAATTTGGACCAAACTAAAACAATGTGAAATCAAGTTGATAACTTAATAGACCACTTCAGATTTTCTACCCATATGATTTCGGGTCTATTTTACATAATTAATATGGTAGGGTAAATGACAAAATTAGGCAATACTTCCTTCTGGAAAGTTGTTCTACATTGTCTTAAGTTTCTAACGACTCCAAGATCATCCAATTTGATTCAGTATTCAATGAGTTATGCACAAAATACCTCAGACTGTGCACATTTGAACTTTTGGATAGCACATAATCATACCCTCTAATTGTTCAACTAATATCTTTCAGCTCAGACATCCAAAAATTTCAAACTTGATACCAATTTAAAGCTAAGAGAGTAAGCTACAACTTTGGTGAAGACAACTCAGCCTAATTCAGCCCAAATCAATCCAGTTTATTCAATAATCAGAGGACATGATTTCTGTCCCTGGTAGTGCTACAGCCTAAGCTAAAACTCATTTCCATGCCAATTCTGAAAATGAAAGAGACAGAATTAAAATTAGACTTCTTCACAAAAATTGTAGAAATACATCTCTAGTTTATTTTGAATCAAAAACTAATTCATTCCGAAATCTACAGCTCAAGTGATAATTAGAAAACCGAAGCATGATCATGAAAATTTCCAGTTCATAAAATTCCAGCAGACCTCCACACTTTCATCCTATAAATCAATTTCAAATCAATTCATATAACTCTAAATTTTTATGGAGAGAAAGAAAAATGTCTTAGAAATCCATTGGTTCAAGTTTCAACTTATTTGGAGCTCGGATGAAAAAGTTATAGGCAAAAGAAATACTCTAATTTTTAACCCACACAAATAAACCATCACCTTTTCTCTCTCTAACACGCAAATCTTCATCTTCTTCACCAAACCCAGTGCCTTCTTCTCCTTCTTTTTCCATCTTAATCACTTCTAAATTTTCTATTATGCTTGTCTATACTCATTGTAACTTCCAAACAATTCAAAAACAATCCTAAACTTCAAACATCAAAAATCCAAATCTACATATACACTTCCTCTCTCTACTGTGTTTTTATAACTTCTGCACCTTTCTTTTTTTTTTTTTTCTTCCTTCACAACAGCCCACGTTTTCTATCATTTTACTCCTTAAAACACAACACCTCATTATGCTCTATGTCCTCTTCAACTCTAACCTCATTTCAATCTATCTCTAATAATACCCAAACATTTACGCATATACTCAAAAGAACAGAGCATGTGTTTAAAATCCAACAATAACCTCATCCAATTCTTCATTTCATCATATCGTGTCATTCTTTTCATCTCAAATGCAAAAGCAAATACAGCACCCAAAAACAAAAAAACAGAACATCACTCACAGCTTTTCATCACTTTCTACATCTTTTCTGCATTTTTTTCTAAAATCAATTTACAGCCCAAAGACGTTCGCGCATACACCCATCCACAAGCATGAAAACATCATCTCTTTATCATTTATCCTTAATATAACCATGAAAAAGAAAGCACAACTTACTTGTTTCCAGCAAAAACTCCAATAGTAAGAGTAGACAAAGCTCTCGGTGGTCAAGCAAACAGCAAGAATAAATGTTAAAACAATATATATGGATTGGTTTCGGTGATGTATAAGCAAGGAGAGTTTTTGCTTTTGTCAAAACCTTCACTGTGAATAAACAACAGTAGAGGAGAACTTCACCGTGGCATTTTGCATGATTGAAACGTGTCACTAACTAATGCTACCACTTGTCACAATTTAACTAGCCTATTTATTTTTTTCTTATTTTTCTTAATCTGAAAAAACCCAAATTTTCAAAAATTTCAAAACAATTCACCAAAAATCTAAAATAATTAGATTATTCTCTCCAATTAAATTTTCAGTTAAAATAATTCACCAAAAAGTTCAAAATATCCTAAATATATCAATTTTTTGACAATTTTTAAAATTCACCAAAAATTCTGAAATAATAAGAACAGTCTCCAAATAAATTTTTAATGCAAACAAAAAATTCACAATTTTCATTTATGAACTAATTTACCCGGAAATGCCAATGAATGCATGTACAATCATATGAATGTGCAAAATAAATATGTATGTCACAATTAACTTATGTATAACGTGCATTTTCCTAATTTCACATAAATGTCTCATCAGTTACTATTCTAGCCTTAACATGAGTATCGGGATGTTACAACATCTACTATTTGATTCAAAAAGGTGTAGGCCTTAAGCAATTTTGCGAAGAAAAAATTGCTTGAAGAAAGGACAGAATTAAGACAGATGTAAATAAAACTAAAAAGATTAAGCTAAATTTAATATTTTTAATAATTAAATAAAATTATATGATTTTAATTAAAATTGATTTATATGGATTATTTTAAATTTGACAAAAGTTCAATTTTAAGTGTTGATTTTAGATCAAATTGGGCCTGATTTCATGAACTCAAACATCAACCTCGATCATACGTGACAGATGAATCTACTTCAGCCTTTTTCAGGATTTTGCGCCTGACCTTGGACCGACTAACGGGCACAATAAAACCTATTCCATAAGAACCGATCTGGGCTTAATATATATACTGAGCTAGGTAGGATCGCTGACTTTTTTTTAATTTGTGTTTTCAATTTTTACTTTTTAACTTTAAATTTAGTTAAAATATTTTTATTTAAATTTAAATTTTTACTTTTAGTTTCTCTTTTTAATTTTCATTTGTGTTTTCAATTTTTAATTTTTAACTTTAAATTTAGTTAAGATATTTTTATTTAAATTTAAATTTGTACTTTTAGTTTCTTTTTTTAATTTTATGAAAATCATAAAAAGTGTTTCTTCTTCTATTTTTACGATTTAATTTATTATTAATTAAATATATATATATATATATATATCATTTAATTATTTAATATATTAATTATTAATAATAATTACAAATAATTTAGGTCTTGTTTGGTAAATGACTGATCAGTTATTTTTGATAGATTAAGAGGTATTTAGCTGTTTGATCATGTCAAACTGCTAATAATCATGTTTGGTAATTAATTGATTAAATTGACGGATTAAACTCAATCCAATGTTTTTAAAAATACTTTTATAAGGAACATTTTGCTCAAGCGGTTGAGAAATTAAGGGATGAAAAGAGGATTGTGCCTAAATGTTTTTACAAAAGTTGTCATGTGATACGATGCTGAGAGAAGAGAGGACAGAAAAAGAGAGATAGAGATACTAAGTTTGTCCTTCCCTTCCCCCTTCTCACCCGCATATTCGGTTTTTTTCAAATTTTTTTGTTTTAAATGATATTGTTGACTTCTTTTACCCTATCTCAATTATTATGAGAATATTTAAAGAAATACTAAGATATAATAATCATGTTCTTATAAATTTTTTAAATCATAACCAATTAATACTAAATATTAATCTACTGTCAATTAATCGCTGAAAAAATTAGCTAAAAGTTGATTGCTAAACAGAGCCTTAATTTAATATCTACAATTAATTAATAAATAAAATTATGAATAATTTAATTGTATTTCATTTTATAAATAAATTAAATAACATAATTATTAATAAGTATAATTAAATTAAAATATCATCAAAGTATATAAAATTTAAATAAAATTTGATTTAATAATTAAAAATACATTAAAAATAAATATTCAAATAGACAATCCTTAAGAATATTAAATCTCCATTTGAGCCGACTCTTAGAGGTAACCCTGTTATGGTTTTGGAGAACCTCTCGTTCATAGTTTGACCCTGTAAGCATTGTGAAATTGGAAGAACATGCTACTCTTCAAATACAAAATATGTACTTATTCTTACAACAACAAACCAGGCCCAATTCCAGCTACAAGGGCTTTCCAAGAAATGACAAAAAATTGAATCCCGTCCTTTTTTTTCTCTGCAGCATCTGTTTCCTTCTCTGCATTTCTATGGCAGATCGAAGGAAACAATTTCAGGGACTAAGTTTGAAACAACAAGTTCAATATACTTCTGATGATCACAGGAGTTTCTTTCTAGTTCTGTTTATCGAATGGAAAAGGATGGATGAAGGCAGAATTCAACTCCCATATTTTGAGTGTGGCCTTCACATTAACTCCTGTTGCATTGTTAAAGAGGAAGATCCTGGCAGCTCCATATATTGCTTCTGTTGGATATATTCTTGACGTTATGACTCTCCTCCCCCCCTGTCCGAAACTTTCTACAATCGAATGATCAACCTGCATCCAAATCAGAAATTGTAAGATATCCTTTAATCTGATCGGGAATTTGGATTTATCTCTTTTTTTCTTTTCCTCACCAGGATTCTCATGCGTAGCTTTTCATTGTCAAGCACAGGTATTGTCGATCCGTAGACACGTTTGAAGACATCAGGAGCCCTGGAAGATCTGCATGAAACAAAACTTTAGATGTGAACTCTGAACAAAACCAGGAATGAACTTTACAAAGAAATTGTTAAGGGACCTGGTTTCATCAGCACAGAAGTAAGTTTCAAGACTGCCCTTTTTAGTATAAACAGGCCTGAAGAACACAGGAGTGAGTTCTGACAGTTCTGCGTCTGCTAGAACCAGAACACCAAATGGTCCCATGTTACTTCTGTCGATCGCACCGCCACTGCAACCGTATTCTTCGGTGGTTTCGTTCGAGATCAACTCTGTTTCAAACTCTGCGAATATGTCCAACTGCCCAAGAAATCCAGGAAAGCTACTGTTTAACAGAAATCTATTTACCAACGTAATGCAACAAAAGATTAACGCTAGGTTGTTAAACCAAACCTGAGTCGCCGTGCCTATGTCAAGCGGCAAAACTGAACCTGGTCCGACCACCACATCTTTAAACTCACTACCGTTTAATCTTAAGCTCTCTATCTCATCCACTGGCCATTGGAGTAAGTTGGTTCTGGTCTTTTCATCGAACAGTACAGACCTTGGTACTGTCTGCAGGAAAAAACAGTGAAACAACATTGTATTAATCCTCCATTACAGCTATGTCTTACTCAATCCCGGACATAATATTAAGTTTTAAATAACAAATCAGAGTAGTGTACCTGAACAGAAGCCCAACCCTTTTTCAAGTCATCAGTTTCAGTATCAGTTTCGTTGATCCATCCCCACAGAATTCTCCTGTCCTTATTCTGATCATAAAATGTTTTTGAAGCATAGTACCTTCCATAGTCATACCTCAACCCGATACCCACATCCTCTTTCGGGTTGTCGGGCGTCCATTTATCGGCTATCGGGTCATAGGTCCCAATAGCATAGTGATCCACTTTTGTGTCATCCAAACTAGCCTTGAGCACATGCTTCGTTCCTGGCCCGTTAACAGACGTATCCAATCCCTTCGACCCGTTTATGGCAACCGGGTAAAAGTCCACACATTCCCACATTCCTGTACCCGGAACGGCATGCAAGACGCCTTTCAGTAGTTCATAACTTGTAAAGTCGGTGGTTTGGTAAACAAGTGAAAAGCCCGTTTTGTTGCTCTTCGACCCGATTGTGATCCTCCACGACCCGTCTGGGCCGGTCCATCCAGTTGTCGGGTCTCGAAAATCCTTGAGACCAATTCCCGGGGGTGGGGTTAGAACCGGGTTGCCGGAGTACTTGACCCAATGAAGGAGGAGAGGATCAGATAGGTTGGCGGGATACGCTAAATTTTGCACCTGCACTGATGCGTTGGTGGACCCTGTGTAAAGCATTACGATCTGACCACTAGGAAGGAGCGTGGCTGAACCAGTCCAAACACCGTTAATGTCGTACCAATGATCAGGGACCATTGCTATTGGAAGATAAAGCCAATGAATCAGGTCCGTTGATACAGCATGGCCCCACGTAATGTTGCCCCATACTGCTGAATCGGGGTTGTATTGGTAGAATAGATGGTACCATCCTCTGTAAAATAATGGACCTGAAAGCAGACAATAATTGAGTTTAGTTTGGTTTTAATTAAACTTTGAATTGCCCGACTCCAATCCTATTCAAACTTAAGTCATGATATTTGAGTCCAATCGAGCCTCTGACCGCCCGAGTTCGAACCTAGATTCTCTAGACTCAACCCCGACTCGTCATCAAGCCGAGTCAATCCTATGTGTTCAAGCCAAGTTCTAGTGTGGAGCCTACATACAGACTAGCATTTCAATCCCCACAACTCCGAAAAACTAGTACTATTCCCAATCTGCATTCAAGGACTAACTAGCCACCATTTATGTAAAGCGATAGACTGCGCACTGCTCACCACCACAAACATGTGGTCTTGGGACTTGGTGTCAGGTCAGTCATTGGCAAGTTATCCACATATCTCCTAATAATGTCCAACGTTAGATCTCAACCATACCACCACAACTGATTTGTATATTATATATACTACATTATTGATCATGTAATTGAACCGAATACAAATTCACCAAACAAATTGCAATGTTTCGCGTCAGCTTAATATGTTTTCCATGATCATTCAAGCAAGGAAAAGTACAAGAAAGTTCGTACCATCAGGATCTGAAGCAGGGTTGATGAGGTCCCCGCCCACCACACAGCAATGATAAGACGGAAAAAAGAAACTGAAATCAGAAGAAGAAGAAGAAGAAAATAGAAAAGAACAATCGATTTATAAGAGTATTAAACTATAAACTATAAACAAAAATCATTACATGCCATTTATGGCAAGAACTTAAGGTAGAGATTATAAGAAACAGTCCATTTCAACGAAGCAAAAGCGGAGACTTTAATTAAGCATACCTACCATTCATCCAGTTTTTTTCAGGTTGGAAATGGTAGGCAGTTCGTTGCCAAGCGAACATGGCATTTGTCCAATTGTAAGAGACTCCATCCCTGAAAAACGACGGATTTGACTTTGGTGACACACCTTGAGCCACGCCTCTTGGCTCTGGCGTCGAAAAAGACTCAACTTTATCTTTTGACGTTGAAGGTGACTCGTTCTTGTTCGGTGTAGGTAGTGGTTCTTGGCTTTGGTTAATGATTAATGCGACCAAAGATAGTAGGAAAATGACCGAAGCGAGTATCCCAGCAAAACCCTTCAAGGGCCGACGGTGGTATGGAGGAGGTCCGGCGAGGAAAGGTTCTTCAGGCAAGGCAGTGTAGGGCACATGTTCAACGTCGGAGGAGGGGTTAGACTCCATTTGTTTTAGAGTGTAGTGTAGTGTAGTGTTTTTAAGATTTGAGAGAAATGAAAATGAGTTTATATAGAGAAAAAGTGGGGTTCTGTGGTAATAAATTATGAACTAAATTGGTTGGTAGGTCACACCGGAGAACACACCGTGGAGATTTGGGAAGAGTTGAGGTTTCTGTGAGTAGAAAAGGGATCAGATCTATTGTTTCAGTTACGACGTATTTATCATATTTTATTAAATCTCATCTACATATTTACGTGAACCATATATATAATGGAACAAAGTTGGAACATAATAATTGATGGGAATAAAAAAGGGTTTTGATTTTTACTAAGAAAGGAAGGTTTTTCTTTTTTTGAAAAATCTAAAAAACATTAAAATATAGTATTAAAATAACTTTTAGTTTGAAATTTTGTATTTTGAATAATTTTTAAAATATGAGATTTTATTATCTTAATCTTGTTTTTATTTTATCTTTACCTTCTCTCTTTTTTAGGTCTTTTTCATATCTATTTATCTTTTCTTTCTTTTTGAACATGTTTTTAAATTTTTGTTTTCTCATCTTTTCAATTAAAAGAAAATAAGTAAAATGTACCTTTTATTCCCAAAAAACTCAAAATTATTACCATTAGTATTAGTAAAACTTTAGTATTGGATCTAATGATTCTTATTTTATTGATTTATTATGTGTTTTAAAAATATCTCTAACCCATTTTAGATTCTTAATCTCGAGGTGAAGAAAATAGTCAGCAGCTAGTGCAACTCTAAGACAAGACAGGGATTTATTTTTGAAGTAGGTGGCATCTTAATTTCATACCTTCTGGTCAACACATGACTAAGGAATTGAAATCACTAAAAGAAGAAAATATCAGAAGTAACGTTTAAAAATGAAACTGAAAATTAAACCGTTGATGAAAAAATTTTAAGGTTTGAAATATTCAATTGATATTAGAACGTTATAAAATTGGTTAAATATTAAATAAAATTAAATAATTTAAATATGATTGAAAAAATTGTTTTTATTTATTGAAGAATTTAAATTTAAATTAAAATAAAATTATTAAATAAATATTAATTAATTTATTTTAATTTATAAGAATTTATTAATTATAAGAATCGACTTATTTATTAATAAATTAATCGGTTTTTAAAAAGAGTTATTAGCAAAAGATTAAAATTATTTGGGATGTCAAAATGGTTTAGAGGATTGTTATATTCTTGAATAAAATTTAGGATAATATGAGATAAAAGGATATACATAATTTCTAATTAGCTTTTATCTAATTTATTTCAAACAAATACAATAGAAATAAATTTATTATTGAATTATTATAAATTTTAATTGTTATATTACAACTTTCAGTACAAGTCTCACGTGGGGTCTAAATACGAAACCTTATCCTAAGGGATAAAGAGACTAATTGAAAAAATATTATATTTATATAATAAAAAGATATCTTAAAATAACAAAGTAATAATAATTTAAAATACAAATACAAATAAAAATAAAATAGATTTAAAGATAATAATAATAATTATTACATATAAAATAACTAATACAATAAACAATAAATACATAGCAAAGTAATGTTTAAAAAAAGATAAAATAAATAAATAAATTTTAATTTAATTATATTAAATCTTAAATAAAATTATTTAGTCAACCTAAATTTGAGTTTATAATATTATATCATAAGTTTATTTTAACATCATAACGTTTCTTATTTTAATATTCATAAAGATGGCAAAATTGATTCGACTCGTTCGGTTCAATCCGTTTTTAACTTAGATTGATCAAGCTATGGGTCGAGTTACTCATTATTTCTAAAATGATATCGTTTTGTTCAGAATAACCCGAATTTAACTTGACCTGACTTATTAATATTCCTAAATATTCATAAAAGTTCAAAATATTTGACTATATAAAACAACGTATTATTAAATTTTTTTAGATTTCGTATGTTAGCAAAATTTATACCGAGTGTTGTGCGATGTAGCGTTGATAAAAGTTAAAGATAATTATTTTATATATCAATTTAAACTGATAAATGAAATGGATTTTTTTTCAGGGAAATAAAGAAAAAGCGGAAAAAAGATAAGAAAAATAAACTGCACGTGACGATTACCTAACATCTACTTTTCAGCAAACTTGGAAAGGCACTTGAGTGCGGGCCCTCTAATCCGAACAGATGGAGACAACTTGACACGTCATTCAATTCATATGAATTAATTAGATGTAATTTGACCTGCTATATTGTAATTTTTTACATTTTAAGAAATTTTTATTTTATACTATTATTCAATTATCGTTTAATTTTTCATCGTATTTTGTTAATTTTTAATTCATTTATAAATCTAAAATGAAATTATATTAAATAAAATAGATACAAACTCTAATATTTAGACAAAATTAATTTCGTAATAACAACTTAAAAAAATATCGCTAAAATGCATGGTCTAATAAGTTCCTGAGATTTTTTTCGATAGATTCACGTAATAGAAAAAGGAAGAATATATATATGCATATATATATATATTAAAATATTAAAAATATAAGTATAAATAGACCTAACAAGTAACAAATAATAATAATAATAATACGAATAAATAAATATGTATAAATAAAAATATAATAATAAATAATAAAATAAATATAAAACAAGGTAAATTTTCAAAATAAAATATAAAACAAGTAAATAAATACATAAACAGGAAAACAAGTTAATAAATAAATCCAACAAGTCACTGAAATAAAATATTTAAGCTAAATAGGGAAGTATTTAATAAATAAATTTGAATAAAAAATAAAATAAATATAGAACAAGATAAATAATCAAAATAAAAGATAAAAAAGTAAATAAATACACAAATAGGTTAATTTCGTAATAACTACATAAATATTAAGATTGAAATGTAAATTAAAAATTATAATAACCATTTTCATTTGAAAATTTTTAATTATATAATAATAATAATAATAATAATAATAATATATTTTAATAAATAATTTAACAAAAATAATACTTTATTATTTTTTATACACACATTTTTAATAAATTATACATTTTAAATATATCACTTAGTTTAACAATTAGTAACTTTAAATAGTTGATCAACTTAATTCAATTAGTATTACGGATCCATCCAATACCCATTCTCGATCATTGTCTTCAAGTTCTTAGATGAATCATGAAAAGTGAACCTCGCTACCCCCAAAACAAAAAGTAGGAGCTACTTAGGGTTAAATTGTTAGATAAATCGTGAAAACTGAACCTTGTTATCTCCAAAGATGTACGAGGTACACAAGGACAAGTTATATGAATCGTGGAAACTTCTTGTTACATCCAAAGAAGTAGGAAGTACTTTAGGGCAAGTTCTTAGGTGAATCGTGAAAGCAGAACATTGTTACCTCCAAACCAGTGCGATCCTTTGTTACTTATGTCTCACGTTATTGCATCACGTTCATGAAAAGGCATTTATTACCAATTCACAGTTTATATGTGAAAAGTATTGCTAATGTTTGATTGGGTCCATATGTCAAGAATCTTACGTCGGGTAAATATGAGTATATTCAGTCATTTATAATAGTGTACAAACTCTCCCCTCTTTAGCTAATTTTTGAGAAGAGTTAGGCCTTTCAACATGATATTAGAATCTATTTGTCTCGATAGTTTGAGGCAGTGTCCAGTTCTGCCCTTTTGCCTAATATACCCAACAAATGTCCAGTTCTGCTTTGGGCTGAGGAGGGTATATCAAGAATCTCATATTGGATAAATATGAGTGCAATTAGGCATTTATAATAGTGTGCAAATCCTCCATCTTAAGCTAACTTTTGAGGGTAAGTTAGGCCTTTCAACACATTACTATATTGGAAAAAATTGAATTACACTTTTTTAATATAGACTAAATCGACAATATTAATTTTTGTTAATTTAAAATAATCAAAATTTTAAATTATATTTGATTTAATTTATTTAACAAAATAACTTTTTTTCAATTAAACACAACTTATTTGGATTGATTTATCTCACGTTTTAGCAAGATTTCTACTGAGTGTTATTGTTGTTAGTTTGATTGATTTGTAAAGTCTAAATTAAAATATAATTTTAAAAATATTTCTTAAACGAGAATTTTTATTATAATAAATTTATTTATTAATTTAAATTCAAATTCAAAATATTTTCAAGTAAACATTCTAATCAAACCAAATTATAATGTGTAATTTCATGAACACGGATCCTTGAAATGCTAATTAATTATCTTATGATCCAAAGTCAAAGAGGTATCAAATAGGACCATCATCTTCCAATTACGTGCCCAAAGTAGTCTAAAAAGGTAAAAAGTACACATTTTTAAAAAAGGTAAAAAGTAATTTAAAAAGGTTAAAAGCACACTTTTAATTTTAAGTAGTCTTAAAATTAAAATGGTAAGAGAATTATTAATAATATCTAAAAGTCAAATAATATATTGATAATATGTGAAATTACAAAGTATTTAAAAATTTTCCTTAAAATATATTTAAAATAAATAAAAATACAAAAATATTTTATATCTTTTATCTTATATAAAATTACCTTTTCAAGTTCTAAGTTACACAGCAAGATTATTGAATAGACAAAGAAGATTAAGCACAAACACTTCTGATTTCTCCTTGCTCATGACATGTAATCCTCACGTTTAACGTTTTGCCCACTAAACATGGAGACATCTAAGCTGATTAAAAGGTCAGCTACTCCATACTCGGATCAACTAGTTGTCGGTTGATATAACCTTTCCAATCCGAGCCAGCATGTGCTAGCTACCTGTTGGATCCATCACAGATTTGGTCACATACTCAAATCAACTAGTTGTCTGTTGATATAACCTTTCCAATCCTAGCCAACATGTGCTACCTGTTGGATCTATCTCAGATTTGGTCACTCTTTTCTTGGGCTGCATTCTGCAATGCCCATCAATGTATCTTGAAAGTTGTATGTGTTTCGAGTGTCGTTTTGAGGAGTGGTAGTTGCTAATACCGAGTGTAATTGGAGACAGTGATCACCTATTTCGACGATATTTCAATTTATCTCATCTACATATTTATATAGGACAAAATGAAACAGCTGATTACCATATAAATGTGTGGATGAGATAAATTAGAATAGTATTAAAATAACAAAAGTGGAACAGTCGATTGCGTCTCCAATTTTGCTCTATAAATGTATAGATGAGATTGATTGAAAGAGTGTTGGAATAGCAAAAATAGAACAAGTGATTTGAGGTAGTGAAATTGACTGTTAGGAAATCACGAGATGTGTCTTGTACTCTCGTGTATGGTATTCTTTTACGACATCAATGATTTGGCTCTCTTTTTCTTGATTTTTCACATTCTTTTTTAGGAAAAATTAGACTATGTTTAATTGGACGTAAAGTTTTTAATAGAATTAAATGGAATAGAATAGTTTATAATAGAATGAAACATAAATAGATATAATATTAGAAAATTATTGTTCGATAGGGATGAAATGGTTCATAATGTAATATAGTGAAATACTATTTGGATGAATGATTTATAATGTAATATAGTGTAAAGTTGTTTATCATTTTACATTTCTTTCTAAACCTCCCAAATTGGAGATTTTTCATTTCTATTGTTTGGGATGAAATAGGACGTAAAATGAAATCTTCCTTTTCTATCTCACTCCATTCCATTTTATCCCAAACGATGGAATAATATTACATTACATTCCGTTCTATTATAAAATTCCCAATCATAATCTTGAGTCAAGTTGGGATCCTAACACTTTTTTTTTCCAACAAATACCCATTTTGAAGCTTAACTTAATCAAGTTTAAATAATTTAAATTTGATCACATTAAAATTAAAATAATATCATTTTATTAAAATCAGTTTAATATATTTAGATCAGACATCTTTTTTTAATCAAGTTTAAATTTGAATAGATTAAATTTAAATATCTAAATTTAATTATATCAAAATTAAAATAATTGAAATCATTTAAATTAACCCAGTTGATCTTTTCAGACTTTAACTGTAATTGCAATGTTTTAAATAAATTGCAATGTCCTAAACCTGAATCCCGACAACTTAGGCAAGTGTGTTGGGGGTCAGTTTTCAGGGTCCATGATATTGTCTGATTAAACGAGAGCTAAAGGTTTTTTTTAAAACTTAATGTTTATAACATAATACAGAATATATTATAACGTTTCCAATAGTATAAATTAAATTATAACATTTTCAAAATATTTAATTTGTTAATTTTTCATTTATTTAAAATTTGTTATGAATGTTTTTAAATTTTTTAATTTTAATTTAAACGTTTAAAAATATTTTATATTATATTATAAACGTTTGTTTCAAAATGACCTTTTGGCTATAAAATAAACCAAAGCAAAGCATAGAATTTGCAGATAAAGAAAGGCTCTTTCAATAAATATATAAGTCTAGAAGATAAGTAGCCATTCCTCCCTATCTCGATCCTGATCTATAAGCATATCCATTCCATCTGCGAACAAAGCCTAGTGTAGGCCTAAGAACGTTCGTCATGTCTCTTCAGACTGACAAAATATACTCGTAGGCTTTTGCCATCCACTCGTAGTTTGATACTCTTACCATGTTAACTTTGTTTTGTTTTCCACTACTTCCAAGGGCCACTTGGACTGGAGGCGACGACCTTTCATCGTCTGTTCATATTCTACAGTGTTTTGGTCTTATTCTGGGATTGATACAGGACAGGAAACAGACAAAGAGATTGGTCCCAAAACTAGAGTTTGTACTACTGTTTCACACTACTAATTTGTCAGCAAGTCCATCTCAATCATCAGAGATGCAGAGTTGCCGGAATTTGAACAGTTCTTGGACGACAATTTGCCGGGCATTCTGACAGTCAGACGACAACTTGGCGGACATTGACTAGTAGCTAATTAGCAGGTCAGTGATATCAGAAATTTGAGAGCCAAAGAAGAGTTAAAATGAAGCATTTCTCTATTAAGGGAAAGAATTAACAAATATGTGGAATACTGTATAATCCGGAAAGACATTGAATATTTAACATACCAAAACTGGGAAATTGAATGATTAACATACTTGGAAAAGAGGGGCCATCTTAATATGAGAATTAGAAGAAGACATTTACAATTAAGACAAGAAACTTTCAGCAGAGAATCAAGGTATTCTGTGCAAGTATGCTTAAAGGTGCTTGGGGTAATTCCTATAGATATATATGCCTTCTTGCTGTATGATATATCAAGATTGTACTCTGCTGTTTTAGTCTCTGAACAGCTATACGGCACTTGACTTCTTCCACATTACCAGGGACTTGAGGAACTCCATAACCTAAGAGAAAATAACGATCAGGTAACATAGATAAATACTAACTAAAACTTTTCAAGTTGAAAAACCAACACCAAGCACTTCATTGAACATGAGCTTCATCTAAAAGAGAAATGTACCTCTGACGGGTCCCTGAGGGAGTAATATGCATTACTTTCCTTAGGCGCAGATGTTACTAAGAAGCCATAACCAGATTTCCCCTCTCTCAGAACCTATTGAGCAGACGCACGGTGAATCAATTAGATAAACATGTAACACCATAATACACATAACTTATTCCAACAAACAAAAATATGCTCTTGCCTTGAAAGCATCTTCATCTGTCTTGTCATCTCCAACATAAATTGGGAGCACGTCCTTACAATTGCTTAGTCCTGAAACAGTTTTTAAATGTTAATGGCACGATATGATGTTCTCTCAATCAATATTATTTGCAAAATTCAAGGTAAAGTCTACTAACCTAGCGATTCTAGTAAAAACAGCACAGCTTTCCCTTTGTCCCAGTTGATCACAGGCCGGACCTCTAAAACCTGAACTTTGTCAACAAAAAAGAAGTTAGGCAAACAGAAAAACATGTAAAGCAAAAACCCTGAGAAATATAATCTTGATGAGTGTCTATGATATCTATGAAAATTACCTTCCTCCCATGAGTCAACCGCAGGCGTTTGTACCGTTTCATAACATCATGGACACGCTGTGCAACTGTTGTCCAACTCTAAACATAGATTCAAGAAAAGAAGTGAGAAAATTTTTTAGCTGAAAAGGGCAATTCCTTAATTCAAATTCAATCGTTATTACAGTCAGTAATTAGTGGAGCTACTACCTAGAGAAAAACAAAAAATGTTACCTTTTCATCTACATTACGGTAATGTACAGATACACAGAACTTATTGTTTTCAACTTTAGCTCCTTCTATGTCCTTTGTACTTTCAACAAGGGAACTAAAAACCTGCTCAGGTAAACAAACAAAATGCTCAAAGCCTATAGACAGAAGAAAGTGAATAGGTTGATCTTAATGCTTTGAAGAAGACAGTTACATACCTCTTCAATCATTGGTAAAAATTCACTAGCAGGCTGGAACAGAATAACTTCCTTGCCCTATTTGTAGAATAAGTAAAACAATAATTAGCAAATATATGGCAAGATATTGAAAAAATTTATGACTCATAGAAGATTTATCACAAGCTACCTGCTTGTCAGTAGACCTGATGGAATTTGGATGGTCAACATATGTGGATTCTCTGACAGGTCCCACAATGTCCATCCCGTGGCTACCCGCATAGTATAGTTCTGTTAGTCCTACAAACTCGTGAACCTAGATGGCCAAATCCACATAAGAAGTGTGATCAGATGAAACAATTAAATGTTGGCACCAACAGTTTCTATTGTGATCGAATGTGTTAAAAGATAATCCTATGCATTACCTTGTCACGGCTTCTCCCACTAATTATTGCTGTTGGAAAATACTTGGCCACATTTTTCACAGCCAAACGCATCTAAGCAAAAAAAAGGAAGATTCTCGATGATAACATGTTGCAAAATGGTTATTAAGGAACAATTTTTTAACATAAAATTCACAAGGCTTTGTATCTGAAAAATAATGTCTTACATCGTTACACATGAAAGCACGGTCAGGATCATCTACAATCGGTGAAAGTGTACCATCATAGTCCAGGAATAGGGCAATTCTCTTTCCTTTAGCAAAGTTTGTGATTTGCTCAAAAGCTGTGAGAGCAGATGGATACTTAAGCTGCAAGATGGAAGAAACGAAGGCCATAAGAATTGACCATGAGAACTATTTATTAAAGTTAAATAAGAAATGATTCATTGGGACGAACGATTACCAGCCAGGTGCGATAAGCAAAATCTACATCAGCCGAGGCAAGCTCATTATGAATGTCCTTGTTTATCTTCTTGGGAGGAGGAGACGAGGACTTCATGGCGTCCAGACAACTACTGAAACGAACATCATCAAGCACTCCAGTTTTCTTCCTTGGAATAGTTAGTAATAAGTTTGATGAGAAAGCTGCTCCTCTGGGTGAGTAGGGCAACAAACTGTTATGAACACCCAGTGTTGACTGATCAGTTAGAACAGGAGCAGTGTGATTTGATTTAACGTCCATTGGATCCAGATTTACTTCAACACTTCACTGATGTCTGAACAAAGAGAAGTTAATAGCAGAGAGCCTTCACAAATGCAGAGTAAATGTTGGTTTTTGTCTTCAAATCTAATATATCTCGTCAACCGACTCTTTTATCAATGAAGAACCACCTCTTCAGGGTTTTCTTGTCACAACTGCTTGGTGAGCAGTCCATCAAGCACAGTGCTCCTGAACACTGGTCAGCATAACATGCAGTCTGTTAGGATTTGATGATATTAAAACAAGAACGCTTTTATAATGAAACATAAATTCTTGTCACCTATATGTTCTCATATCTGAACCCGCAATTTGTATGTAGGTTGACAAATATATGCAGCAAGTTGGTGAGAGGACTATCTTCAGTTCTGAGCTCCTTGGAAATCCTGATCTTCTGCGAATAAGAAAAACAATGTGAGGTAGATAAACACCACAATATAAAAACCAAAAGAAATAGACATAGATACGCGCAACTGGATATATCAGATGTGTAATGCTTTAAAAATGTCTTACAAAAATGATTGTTGGAAAATAAATAAACAGCAAGCAAGAAAATCATCAAAGCTGTTAACAGTTAACCAAAACAAAAATTTAGTGATTCAGGCTCTGCCTAGCCATTTCCATAATTCCTGCATAAGATCTACAAAACAAGATGTGATGGGGATGCTGATGCTCATTCCCACCAATGTAAATTTGTTGATGCTGTAAAAGGGAAAATTATTACAGATACAACTACAACCTTTTCTTTCTCATGCCTGGAGCAGCCAAAGAACACAAGCACATGAATCATATAAACCATGGAATGAAAGGTTCAAACTTCTCAAAACATTTAAACATAACTAATGTCCGAGAAAAATCCATACAGAGACGGCGATCTATCATCATCCATGTTTGAGTCAGCAGATTCCTAATGACTAGTGTAACCAAGCCTGAATAAGATGCCCAAATTAATGCACGTTCTCGGTTTTTATGATAAAGAATCATAGGTCCGAAGACACCAAATGCATCAACACATTGAAAATCTAAGCTTAAGCTACCTATTTATTGTAGAGCTCAACCAAATTTTGGTTACAAGGAAAATAGAAACTGTAATCTTACAAGAATCATCAGCCATAAGGTAAATTTCTACGTTGCTGGAACAAACAGACATCATGAGCTAACACAACTTGTCTACCAACTCAAAGACAACAAGCAAACAAAAGGAGATTGAAGACACGAAAATAAGCACATCACCAGCCAGAAAAAAAATCATATTAAATCAACACAAATAGGTGGATTATTTTGGAGTGATTAAAAAGGATACTTAACATCTTAAAGCATATAAAAGAAAAATTTAAAAGTGGAAAATCATTAACGAAATACATGATGTACATAAATAGAAACGGTAATTTGCATTAAAAAGTGGCCCAGGGAGAAGATATTATGGCGTGCAACCACACATGATGGGTTTACAAAGGCAAAAGTGGGAATCATTAAACCAAAGCTAAAAGAGTAGATTCATACATAGTTTAAATGCAAAAGCAATCTTTTTGGGCATAAAGAAAAGATTCACTCATGATTTACATCATTTACATAGTTTGCTCAGATACCAAATAAACATCCGCTCATAAGTTTACTAAAGTCAAGATTCTAACGTGGAAAACCGAACTTTTCTGATTGGGTATAAGGAAAGATATCAACTTCGTCCAAAAAAGAGCGCAGTAATTTCAATTTTAACTGGCTTGAAAAGTACACGCGTATTGCACAGAGAGATCATTCGATATTTGACCACCAAACAATGTTCGTAAAAAATAATAAAATAGTTAGAAGGGGTCGAGAATACGAATTAAAAATGAAAACAGAACTTAAATCACATCAATGCCTAATCAAGAGGAAACAAATCAGTATCAATGTCGAAACCCAAAACATCGTTTTACGCGGTCAGGAAAAACCGAATAAAACCGAACCGACTCGCGATGTAACAATCAACTGCACACCACGAAAACAGAACCAGAAGAAAAGAACAGATTTCATAAATCCAATACAACATTCATAGAAACAAACGAAGCAGGCCCAAAATCGAACCTTTTGTACAACAAAAACAGAGACAAACTCGAATCCAAACGCAGTTTTCAGAATGCAGGTAACGAAAAGATGAAGCGAGAAACGGCGCCGAAACTTGGATGAAACGAAAGAGACCTAATTGAAACGAACCGACAATATAGGAAATCAAAGAAAGAGAAAAGGAAAAAGAAAAGGAGTAAACAAAATTACCTAAAAGCTAAAGACGAAAATGAAACCCTGGAAATCCCTGAAAACGAGAACGAGAATCGAGCTGAAGATTATTTGCGAAACCCGAAAACTAGAGATTGCTAATCCCGAAAATAGGGGTGAGAAGAGAAGAGAAAAACAGGAGAGCCTTAAAAGTAGAGAGGGAGGGTATTTATAGAGGAGCTTTCGGTTATGGCGAACGTGTTTTAAAGGGCTATTGAACACACAGTTAAATTATTAATTCAACTAACTACTTTCGGCTTCCCCCACCGAGTTCTGTCACTCGTGTGATACACGGCCCAATAAATGGACAGAATGGAGATTGTCGACGAGCGTGTTCAGGTGGGGCCGGAGAGAGTATCTGTGGGATATGTAGGACACGTGGCGGGTGAGACTTTCGTCTCCTAACAGCGTGTGGACACGTGTGACCGAGTCGAGACCGACGTGGCCACGTTGGAGTGGGACCTGTGGTTTAACTCTTGGCTAATACGTGTCGTCGCTTTCAGAAACAGAGTAACAAGCCTGTTGATTGTCCGTCAATTCCCACGTGGCAGAAGACGGAGGAACGGAGTGAATGAGAGCCACATCATCGAAGTAGGGGCTTGGGGTTGTGGGTTCCATTTGATCAATTAAATATAGGCCACTTGATGGATCCGACGTGGTACGGAGTGGGCCTTGACAGGGACTGTAACTGAAATATCCACCAAACGTTGTCTTCCTTTCAAGTCCTTCAAACATGGAAATGTATCTTTTAAGGACTTAGATTTTTGACATGGTCAAAACATCTGTGCAAAAATTTAACTTGAGACATGTCAATAGATCGGACTGTGTCTAGACACTGTCATTAATTTTTGTAAGAAAAATTTTAAATTAACGTTGTTTTGAACAAAACGACGTCGATTTAGAAGTAATGGTCAGGTCACGACCCTATTTTGACATCTCTATCTAACTTCATATTTTAAGGTTTATTCTTCATTATTTATTTTAGGAATGATAAGGTTCAAAACAAATTAAACTTGACTTTACAATTTGGCTTCTATTTTTACAATTTAAGTTCAACCCAAATATATTTGTTGAAGATTAAAATAATATCATTTTAATATAAATAATTAAAATAATATTATTCTACTAAATTTACTCAAATCAATTTAAATTATTTAGATGAGATTGAACTTGTTGTACAAGGCTTGTTTAGTACAGAGTATCCAATTAACGTAATTTACAAGTTATTACGTCAATTTGAAAATTTACTTATTACGTATTTAACGAATAACGATTACAACTGCTCTGTTCAAAAAAAAAAAAAGATCTCAACCAAAATTTTATTTCATTGTGCTTGAATGATACAACGATGGAAGTTTCTTTGAAATTCATGACTCTTTATGCATTTAAAGTGAAAAAGGGAAGGTTAGATAGTAGGAGGTGGTGGGGAGTGAGTTAATGTTGACGATAAGATGGGTCAGATACGGCGACAGCTCACAAAAGGGAAGTAACCAGGAAAGAAGGCAAGTGAGACTTTGGCCTTTTCAAGGGCTTTCGTTTCATTACTTAATTAACTAATTATGTGCTAATTGTTTGTGGGGTAGGTTGGCGGTGGCAAGACGGGTCCAGAGGAGGTTGGCCAGCGAACCTTCTATTTCAACGCCGTAGGTTGTGGTCAGTTGATGACTTCTCCTCATTCATGTTTTTGAATACCAAGTCGTATTAAACTTTTTAAACTTTTTTTTTTACTTGTTTAATTTTCGATTCAATTTTTAAAATAAGGTTTAATGTTACAGGTTTTATTGAAAAATTAACTTTAAAAGTTATCTAGAAGGATAGAAAAGTTCATAAGCTTATAAACTTCACACCAGTCTTTTTTATTATTGATACGAGACAATTAGACAATAACATCCTACCACGCTTTGCAAGTTGTGTACTAGATTATTTCTAACCCCGAACGAACACTGTTATATCGGCGTCATCACTCACATACCTACAAATTGGCTGTGCATTAGACCATTTTTTGCTTTGGATGAACATTGCTATACTGTCGTCACCATCCACATATCCACAAGCTGGTTGTGCTCTAGACCTTTTCTAGTCCTTGACCGTCACGACTCGTGAGCATGGCGTGAGGACTTGAAAAAATGATGTTAACTCTGATACCAATTGTTATAAGTTTTATAGAAGAATTAACCCAAAAATTAGCTTGACAGGTGAGAGAATTCATAAATCTATAAACCATACATCAATCTTTTTTTATTACCAATATGTGAAAATTAGGCCCTAACATTTAACCATTCAAACAAGCAAAGGAAAATAGTGCTACAGAAGGCGTGTGTTTGTGGGAAAATCTTCTTTCAAATAAGCCAACTACGATGCACGTATTGTTTATATTTATTTAAAGGTATACTATGAAGTAAAGTAATGTTTTGTCAGATTGAGAAATCTTAATGCTCAAGTAACTTAAGTTTACTTTGACTTGGGTTTGGTTGCTAGTGTTCTTCACGTCAGATGATACATAGTCTAGAAGACTAGAAATCGGATTCTCCACCGCCCAAGTTGAGACTAAAAATAAGCGTATGGCAGTGTCTTAGTTC
>JAOTAY010000006.1:36374812-36388083 GCA_025629805.1 Erythroxylum baracoense | reverse complement strand
ATATTGTAATTAATTAATTAATTATAATATTTTAATTAATGAATAATAATATTTTAATTAAATATAATGTCATGTAAGTAAATAATTATAGTAATTTAATTCACTATATTGTAATTAATTAATTAATTACAATATTACCAATACACTTAAAATAAATATTGATACAATTATAAAATAATTAATAAATTACATATTTCCAATCATATTATACTATAAGGGCATTTTCGTCATAGCTACTGTTTTTATGTTTTGTCCCTTGCAATCAAACACATTTCTGTTCTCGAGATGGAGACAATCGTTTCTGTTCTGTCCATTACAACCAAACAGCTCACTATCTCTAATTTCTGTTCTATTCTGTTTCTAAATTTTCGTCTCGTTCTGTCTCTGCATACAGGAGACAGTAACTAAATAGACAATGACACTGCCCAGCTAACTGGATCAGGTGTTTTGTTGCTAAGGCATGGACCGAAAACTGAAATACAGACACCAAGTTGTCCATCTATGCATGTGTAACTTTCAGAGACACTATCATGCATGAAAACCAAACTTTACCTCAAGTATCAATTCATCAGGAATATGAGGCAAAACTTGAATCCAATTCTGCAATTCAGGGGGACCCAAAAAGAATAACGTGAAAACTTGGGGGTTTCAGTAATTTATGAATAGGTGTTAAAATATAAGTGAGAATTTGTCCTACATGAAAAGAATATATAACTTTAAATATGCATATAAGCTTGATGAGTTATTCCTCCTAGTACTAATTAATTTTAGGTTAGAACCTTATTTGAGTTTGCATGTGTTTAGTTTATTTAGGCTCAATTATATAAAATTTAACATGGTATCAGAGCAGGTTGCTTTTGAGTTATACATCACCATCTCGTCACGATTGACTGTGTCACGTGTTGAGCCATAAATTAGCCCACACGTGAAGAGAGCGTGTTGAAATATAAATAGAACTTTGTTCCACATGAAAAGAATATATGACTTTGATCATGTATATAAGCCTAATGGGTTACTCCTCTTAGTACCAATTAATTTTAAGATAGAATCTCATTTGAGCTTATATGTGATCAGTTTATTTAGACTCAATTATATAAAATTTAACAGTGAGACATGTCTTTCATCTAGAAGCAACATAGACATCAATGAAATGTTGAGATGAAGCAAACCCTTGTGTCTAGTTCTCCTGAGCAGCCATCCTAAGAACCCTTCGTTCCACTGGCTCAGTACCTTAAATCTAATAGTTCGAAGTAGGAAAGTAGCTCATCAAAACCTTTGTTTCACTTACTTTGTTCTAATCTTATTTTATTAACTTTCATCCATACATTTATATGAGATCTACGTAAATGTGTAGATGAGATTTAATAAAACATGATAAAAATACCATAAGTAATATAGGAGATCTGATCCCGAAAAATAGCGAAGTTATTAGTAGCTTGTCTAGTTTCGATAGGACCACAAGTACATAAACCTTTTATTACTCTAATATATGCTTGAAGTTATCTTGTTGGGTACTTTGTTTTTTCTTCGTTTAGTTTATGAACATAATTATGTTAAGAATTTGAAAGTAAAGATTATTTAAATTACATAATATAATTATCATAAAATATAGATATTAATTCGTACCTTGAAATATACATAAAATGTGTTGAGAGTAAAAAAAAGTTAGGTAAGAAGTATTACCTCCAGTGTTAGCTAAGCCTATAATAAGTTTTGAGTATTCTAATAATCTAATTGGAATTAAATTATAATTTCAATTAAACTTTAATTTGAAGTATAGTTAATTTAAATACTATTTATGTACAAATAAGATATTAATACTTATTTATTATTTGGTCTTTATGTGCGATCTATTAAATTATCAAATATATTGGCAATATATATAAATTATAACCATAAATTATATTTAATATTAGATAAATTAAACTTTTTTAATTTATCTTTGATTCTCTAATTAAATAATTTATATATAGATAGATCAAGATTAAAGTCTAGCAATGTATCATAATCACCCAAATTTTAAGGATGTCAAAGTAATTTTTTTGTATAATTCTATCTTTTAATCATATAATATTTCAGTTAGACATAAAACATAGAAATAATGTTTACTCTATTTAAGTCCAGTCATATTTGTTTAGTGAATTTGTTCTCAAATAATTACTCAGACATTTGCTTAAATATTTTTATATTTTAATTTATAAAATCGACCACTTCTTTCACACAAAAAAACACATTTTACTTGAGTTTGACCGATACTGGTACAATATTGTATCAAAATTCAATCCGACGCCAATTCCAAGATGAGAGCATAGAAAGCATCATATCATAATTTTCCAAAAAATACTAAACTTGAATTCTCCCATTCTAGATCAACTTTTATTTGAACTTTGTTCCAAGACAATCTGCTTATGTAGATGCAATATATATGTTGAAACCATTTAATTCAAATAGATTACGACCGAATCTTTCCTCCTCCTCTTCCTGAATGGTGAGCTGGTGGATGAGAATGAGGTTGTTCATAATCTATATCAAATCCATCTGCTTCTAAGCTAGAATCCATGGCCTTTTCACCATCAGAGCCAAATCCTATTCTTGATAAAGCTTTCTTTACATATTCCTGCATAAAATAACAACAACAACAGTAAGTTCTCCTCCAAGTGTAACCTTTTTGTTTAGTTTCCAATGCACCTGTGTTATAAAGGCCCGTCTTTGTTTCAAGATGCACAAGACATGCATTCTTAGTCCTATGTGGTCACTGTCAAGTTTTTCTCGATGTGTTTCAAAAGAATCAGGTTGCATCTCAGTTGTTCACTAAACAAGACATTGCTAAGTTTTCCAATTAAATACCTCCATATCTGTTGTCTTCTGAGAAGTAGCAATTGAGGAAAACCCAGAAATGTTGTTTCCTGCACATTTGATCCTTATGAGAAAAAAAAGGGCATCGAAAAGGACGACTCTAATGGTGACAGTAAATGAAAGATATTGGTGAAGAGGAATTAAACAGAAGAATAACATGCGAAAAGAAGAAACACAATGGAATCCAGGATGACCTGTCAAGTTTTCGTCAATAGCGTGCAAGTCCTCTACTCCATCGATCTTTGCATTACCACCATTGGTGTCTCCAATCATGGTCTTTCTGACAGATTCTTGGACTGGATAAAGTTTGTGCTTATCATGTTCTTCAACCTGTACCATATCACCAAGGAACTGAATGAACCAGAAAAAGAGACAGAACGTGGAGTGAAAAACCAAGAAATGCACCAACTTTTCTGGAGAATCCTGAACCAAATCTTACATGTTCTAACCCCAAAGGCCGAGCATTACATGCATGCATGCAAAGACGACATAGGAGAAGAATTAAGAATGATGAGTATGTCAAGGCCATCTTTAGAGAAAACAACAATCAGAAATGTTGAAACGATGAGAAACACTATCAGACTATTTGTACTGTCAAGCTTTTAAAGCATTTTCTGGTTATAGTTAAAAAATCTAATCACTTGACAATTCCCTGATTCAAGCTGGATGTGATCCAGAAACAGAACGATCGTATCTGTTTGTCTTGTAAAGGGTACATAGTATAGGAAAGGTATTGAACACTACCAAGCTTTTTTCCTCTTTGGACATAAAGAATTCTTTTATTATCTATAATAGAATAACTATTAAATGATAGTCATTCAATTTTTTTATCAAAATAAATAATTTTCAAAATAGAAATTTTGTTTAATATTTAAATTTTTTCACATTTTTTTATAATTTTAAAAATTTTCGAAAAAATCCTTCTTTTAAATTTTCGTTACAAAATGATGATAAAGTAAACAAAATATAAATATCATATGGGAATCAATCAAATATTTTTTTATTTTGATTTTTAGTTTTAGTTTTTAATTTTTTGGTTTTTATTTTTATTAAAAACAAAAACCTGTTTGGTTGAGATTTGTAATATAAAAACTGAAAACAAAAACTTATTTGGTTGAGATTTGTAATCAAAAACTAAAAATAAAAACATATTTGGCTTTACAATCCTTTTCTATTTTTATAATTATACACTTATGTTAATTATTTTTAATATAATATATTGTGTTTTAAAATTAATTAGAAAAAAATGCATATTTATATAATAAAAAATTGCACATTAATTATATATAATAAAATTATGATGAAATTAAAACTTAAGACATATTTGATAATTCGGATCACTCTCTCTTAGTATATCAAACATACGTTCCCTCTTGATTAAATGCATCTGTCGGATTGAAGAAAAAACACATTAAGAAGTCTGGAAACTAATAACTCAGCATTGATATACCCAGCAGGCAAGGTATCAACATAGCAGATGGAAGCAAAGCGCAATTTACAGGGAAATGACAGTGCAGAAAGGGGACAAGAGCTTGGAAAAGGAATAAAACGCACAGTAGTGGAGACAAGAAGTTAAGAGAACATGTTGAATAGTTATGAGAGTTGTTTTCGATCTTAATTGCTATGGGTTTGCTAAAGATGATCTGTTGTTTTTCTATTCAAGACTAATGTTAGATGAAAATTTCTGTATTCTGTTTCACTCTTTCAAGAATCTGTACTCCTGCAAAGTGTCAAATGCTTTTACCCTTCATCTTCTCACAACTATTCTTTAACAATTCATAGACAAATCGTGCATCCAAAAGTTTGATCTTAGGTGAGCAATAAAAGATCAGGGAACAGAGATGGAAGCTGTTAAAAGCATCAAGCTCACCAGGACTACAGAGATCGAAACCGGTAAAGCGGTTAATCCCAAGTTATGTTAGTGGATCTATTAACCTGTCAAAGTTCTTCTCCTCAATTTCAGGAAACTAGTTATTTACGACTTTGCTGGAAAATTTTACTTCCAATTAGGTAAAAAGGAATCATATGCCAAACAAGTTGCAGAATCAGATCACCCTTCACGTATGCTAAAGGGGCCTACAACTTCATCAGAATAACCATTTTCCCTGTAACAATTATTATGATTATCAATGAATAATTTGATGGCCTTGGAACTGGCAATCAGATACTTTTTATTTTCTACTTGAAAATAGTAAGTTTCAAAATGTAGAGCAATCCTCTCCTACCATGTACAAACCTGTATCTTTTACTCCAACTCTATAGGACAGTGAGGAGGATTGAATCCTCCCCACCAGCCAACCTTCAGTTTAACTCCATGCCATAAGCAGAGGAAGCACAATAAGCAGTAAAATTCATCAGGAAAGCTGGATGATACCGACTACAAGCTCAACTGTGGAGAAATTTGAATAAAATGTTTTCATTGATCAGACCAGCTATGCTACTAGTAATTATATGTTACTTAGCATCTCAAAGGAGCTACAGAAACTTCGCAAGTATTACTCATTGATGTACACTATATACTCAGGAAGTGGAAAGTGCTACCTCTTCCCCGGCACCCTTGACACTGCCCAATTAACTTGATCAGGTGATATGTTGTTGAGGCATGGATCGAAAACTGAAATGCTAACTCCAAGCGTGTCCATACATGCATGTGTACCAACTTTATTCTTGATGTGAAAATGACTTTACTTCTGCCCTTTAATTCTTTTTAGGACACATCTGATGGTGTATATACGGCTATGAGGCTTGTGCACATGTTCTAAAAAATACTAAGGTGATGCGAAAAATCAGTCATGGATGTTTGGACAACACTGGCACTTGAACGGCCGCAAGCTTTCACTTCTTCATATACAAAAGGGCAGGTTAAACATGACACCCATAATTACACACGAGCCATTTCAAAATTGCAGAAGATTATTCACAGTAACAGCGACAGAATTTGTTTGCTGCAAGTCCTGCAAAGGTTAATGATTTATCTATCAAACAGACGAGCTGAAAATATGTAAAAGATATCAAGTACACAAGCACACTTACAAAGTGCAACTCTGGTAAAATCCAGCACAATAACAATCTTTATTCTTTAAATGACATTTTTCAAGTTCTAGAAGTAGATAAGTTCCCAACGCTATTAGGAAATGAAAGAATCATTATAGTGATACTTTGAACGAAATGAAATTCTTTCCACTAAACTATAAAAAGATAAGAAGGTGGAAGAGAGATAAGAAAAAGAAATTGATGGATGAGCCAATGGAAAATACTAGTCAAACCATCAATTTGCATAGAAAAAAAGAAGTCATCATATTATAAGTGTTGTGAAGATGAGCCCTCTAATTAGTCAAAACTGACATGTTCTTATTTAGCAAGACAAAGAAAGAATATATGTGCTCTTAAATATAAGAAACAAGTGTAACTTTCAGAGACACTATCATGCATCAAAACCAAACTTTACCTCAAGTATCAATTCATCTGGAATATGAGGCAAAACTTCCCGTACTGTCTCAGCCATGGCTAGTATGTTGGCTATGTTGTCATCGGCAGACTGGGAAGTTCTCAAACGCAACTCTCCAGTTCGTGTGATATGAGAACCAGATGAAACATTCTGAGTGGGATTCATTGGCCAAAGGCTCCAAGCCGCATCCTCAAGGGCATTCTGAGCATAAGTTTCTCCTACAGATGCAAGATGCCTCATCATCATCTGGACTCTCCCCAACCCAACTGATCTCATAGGAGTTGAAGGGCCAGCGCCATCTATACCCTGGCCTGGCCATGTATGCTGCCAACTTGAATCCAACCCTGCAGTTCTGGAAAGGGAATAATGTGATAACTTAGGGGTTTCAATAATTAATGAGTAGGACATGTCTTTCATAAGCAGCAAGGCCACCTAAACATAGAGACGCAAGAAACATTGTATTATGGAGATCTTCAGTAAAGAACTAAACCTCCATGGGCTGCCTTCTGGAGAGCCTTGATTCTGATTGGGGAGTGCCCCAGCAGTGAGAGCATGTCCAGGATTAATTTGTTGATCAAGTCCCTCGCTTATTTGATGAGCAAATTGATCATCAGTTAAAACCTCACCAGTATGAAGGTTTCCTTCAGTTTCAGGTCTACCCACAAACATTGGCTTTCGACAAGTAGGGCAAGCATAATTCTCATTTGAACCCTGATCCAACCTGACATTATTCAGTAATATTCAACCACCATTACAAATCACACATTACACAATGCATCAATAAAGAACAAATGAAAGTTTCAATATCATACCAAGATCGCAAGCATGCAAGATGGAAAAGATGACTGCAATGTAGCTTTTTAGCCCTAGCCATAGGTTCCTGTCACTTGCCCATTTCATTTGACTTCCATGATTGAATGGAAAATAAAAGCAGGAAAGGAATAAGCGTGCATACCCTACATATGGCACATTCATCATCATATTTCAGTAGCTCTTCTGATGTTGCATCAGGTAGTGCAGCATGAAGAGCACCCAAAGCTCTTCTCAACTTGATAAATCCTTTTATTCGGTTTATGATAGCACTTAGCAATGCCTATTCAAGGTAATAGAATCAGAATAGACAACATACAAATTGGAATGTCAAAATAACAAAGTTTACAGTATGGTAAAAGGAAGCTCCAATTAAGAAGAGTACAGAACATTTACACGAAGATTCAAGAAAAGGATTGCATCAACAATATGAAATGCCATGCCATGAAGCCACCATATATGCACATAATGACCAAGCGCCATCAATAAAGTTGCCATGTCCAGAAAAAAGCCCAAATTGCGAATAAGAATGCCTTTGCATTCTGAGAATGAACCTGCAGTGGCACTATTTAATCAGATACTAAAATATTCAAATGGTAGGTATAACAAACCAGATAAGCCAAACTAGTCATATTTAAGCACCAAGAAAGGTCAAACAGCACAGTTAACTTTTCTTCAGAACAAAATGCAGTTCTCAGAGTGAAATCAAGTTGCAAGAAAGGTACGCTATTGGTGTCCTATTATAAATAAGAAACTATCATTCCATGTCTACCCATAAATCTTTCACTTTATTGAAATTCGTACAGTTGACTGCTTATATTTTCAAGCACATCTGAGAATCTCAAATACCATAGAAAGGGCCAAAAACATTTTATTTGTGACCAGAAGAAAAATCTCAACACCAAGGACTAGAAAAGATAAGGGTTCCTCTCCTTCCTCATCATGGGCACATGAAACCTTTTTGTAGGACAAGAAATTTTTGTTTCATAAATAGCCTTCAGCGTGTAAGAGGCTCTGCTGATTATTTGTGCTGCCAGGCTAGATATCACTATTATTTCATCCTATTTATTCTTTATTTCAAAGTCCCTAAGAAATAGAATGCAGCTTATTTTGATAATGGAATTACATGGCTGGGAGTACTGCAATTTGGACTACATCTAGGATCAGAGAGCCTCAACTGTGACAGGCTCTAAATTAGTTGCAATTAAGACACTTTGTACACAAGAAAACTAGCAGCAATCACCCAATCAAATCTAGTGTGATCGTGCCTTAACATGTAAAGATGAATAGCATTACCAGCTCTGATTTTATCAAAAATTTTGAACCTCTGGCAATCTGAGTCATTCCCAGCTGAATGATAAAGCCAAATTTCAATTAATTGAAAACCGTGAACCAGTATAGCCTGCAGAAGAAAATCACATTCTGATTGAAAATGTCATGGTAGAAAATTTATCCAGAATAATTAACCATTCAGACATCTAGCATGTGTTTCAAAGACATTACTTGCATTGTCTCAAAAGCAACACTTAAAGGCTCATAGAACGACAACAGAACCAAGGCTGAACTCATTGTTCTGTATATATCCAGACACAGTCTTATCCTGTAAGCACCAAAAGTAAATTTTATAAGGGTTAGAATATTCTATGAATTTCAGAAAAACTGAAATGTGTGCACCTTGTTATAATTTCAGGCAAAGCAACCAATCTAAGGAACAAAGTGCTAAAGAAAGGCTAGACAAAAGATGGCATCCTAATTTGTACTAAGAGAAAATCTTCTCATTTGTTCTATTTTTCCATCCCTAACCCCCCCACCCCCACCCCAATTCTGCTCCATATTTTTCTTACATTAAAATGATACCAAATGCACATAGACATTCCCTATGATTAATCTGGGCCTCCATATTTACCATTGAAATTTATGGGTCCCAAGAACAAAGAGACTCATATCTACCATCCCCCTCCTTTCCCTCGGATGCCACTGTAACAGTCACTTGCACAAAACTAAAAGCAAAGAAATTGTTCTTATTCCTCAAAAAGTAAGTTTATTGAATATCTAATCCAGTGTCAGTCTCACATTCATATATTGAATTACTAGCTTGTAAGCATTGCTTAGACTATATTTGTTAAACATAAAATCAAAAAATTTAGTTCAGTTCCCATGAAAACTGTAGAATTCTTGCATTTCAAAAGAAAGACCAGGATACAATAGAGTACCAGTAAACATCAACACAGAGAACCAACAAAAATACTGAATACACTCGAAAATAAGTCCACAGTGATGCAGATGGAGATGCATTCAAGCGTTCAAGTCGATCTCTTGCCAATGCTTGAAACATCTGTGCAGAGTAAAACAAATAATCAAGTTATGAGCAATCCACTGCAATTAAACTAGTAATGTTATATCACAAGCATATACCTTTAAAGAGCATAGCACACTCAACCAGACTGACCAAAGGCCTGCATGAACAATTGTTGGTGGAATAACCAAAGGCAGAAAAGGTCCCTATTTAACGCCATCAACAAAAATTACGCAATTCTAAGATTCACAAACATAGGAAACTGAAATTTAAAACAAGATTATTCTGTTTCAGTTAGCTTCTTCCTCATCCTTCTTGTTCAAAAATCCCAATTCTTAACCACTAGAGTATTTTCACAAAACAACAGACTCAGATAAAGTGCATATTATATTTGCTGCGAAAACGAACAATCACCTTGTAAATAACATAATTAATAAACCGTTCCGCTAGTTTCCAAGTTTCAGAAGGATACAATACCCCAAAGAAGATAGTCTGCACATATAAAACAAAGTTATAATCATCAAAGCAAAAAAAAAAAAAAGAACCAAATTAATGAGCATGAAAACATATTGGATATGCATCTCCCAAATCTCTCTTTAAAAATATTTGACCTAAATGGCAAGCTCAGTAAGGTTGGGATAGAGCCACAGGTAATAAAAGTGAAGCTCTATTCATTCTTCTCAAAGCAAAAATCAACAGCAATTTGTACGACTATTGAAGGTCTCTTTAAAGATTGGTTAACCTCTAGAGAAATATACTAACTTCATGATTGTGAAGATATACATTTCCTCAATCACAAAGTAACTAAAACTTTCATACTAATCATTAGTATATCTCGTCTCAGATTACAATCTTGACAGCCAAGAACAGAGGTAATTATAGAACCTACCAAAATCAACAACCCAAGTTAGCCAATAAGTGCATTTTCTATGGACTTAGTTAACTTATATTATCAGACTGTAGTATGGACATTTCTAGATTCAAATTATGAATAATTTCGAGAACTATGTGCCAAAAGGAAGTCATAGTTGCAATTTTAATCGACAAAAGCTTACCTTAACACAAAGATTGAGTAGAATAAACACGTTGAATACAGTGTTTACAAGTAAAGCAATGGTGGCATAAGAAACCGATGGCAGCTCATAATCTCGGTTTCCATTCTCCTGGTTCACTATACTCCAACTAAATAGACTCTCGGATCCCAACTTATCCAGCGTCAACTCTGACCAACATTGTAGACCCACGAAGCTTAAAACTGTACAAACCGTCGAAATTGCCAAATAGCTCACACCCATTTGTAAAAGGAAGAGCCTTTTTGCCAATAACCAGTTCCCAGATTTTCGTAAGGACTACGTGTGCATAGCTCTATTACACAATGGATCACAAGTCTTCGTTAAAAAGAAGACGAAATAGCAGCCACAAGTGAGTCTAGATATTACTCAAATCCAACAACACAAGTTATCAGCAGCAGACTAGTACAAAACCATGAAAATCTGCAAAAATACACGTAAGAACTGATCAGTCATTAACTAAAGGAGAAGAATAAAGTAATGAAGCTAATCAAATAAACGGAATTTAGACATAACGGAATAAGACACGAAAATCCTAAAAAACTGAAGCAAAAAAGTCGAAGAAATTTTGATAATAACTTTAGATTCAAACTGTCACCAATATCCACCTCGATCAACAACTGTTAGAAGGAAACGGCAACCCAATTCAAGATTTTATATCGAGAAAACCAATAAACCAAAACCGAACCCTGGATTTGAACAGCAGAACTAAGCGAAACAATTCACACGAATTCAGAACCAACTCCCGAATAAAACTGATACAGAACAGAACGCGATCACATTGCTCGTCAAAACAGAAATCCCGTGTTACAAAAATCACAACAATTGGAAAGAGAACAAACGGAGTAATTGAAGAAGTCAAGAACCTGATTCGATCTAAGAAGAAGAAGAAACCATAATGGTGGTGGCGTCGGTGGGCAGTAATATTCTGCGACGCACTCTTTTTTAAGGGGTAGAGAGAGAGTATAAATATAAACAAAACAGAAGAAAGAATTGTTTTAGAGAGAGAGAGAGGCTGCTGTGGAGAAGTCAGTTTTTGCGGGAAAGCGAAAGCTGAATACCCCAAAATAACATTAATATATATTTATATTATTTATTGTAGCAGTCGTTATCGTTATATTTCCAACCGTATTTGTTATATTCTAATTTAAATTATTTATTATAATTATTGTTAATTTAATTTAAGTTAAATTTAATTAGTTTAAACTATCAGCTTACTGGCTTAGCCCAATTTACCATTTTAAAAAAATAAAAAAATGATGTCATTTTGTCACGTTTGGTCAAGCCAAAAAATACCAATTTATGGCTCGATCTTTGAATTGGTCAACCCGAGTCTGATGTGTTGACTTTGGATTGAATCGGATTAGACTGCCATGCTTATTAAAACCTTAATTGGGTTACTATATTAATGACAAATTTGTCTTTTTTTCCTAAGCTTTTTTATTAAATTATTATATAATATAAATTTTGTGAATTTTGCTAAAAATATAATAGGAATAATTTTTTAAAATTTTAATAATAACTTATGATATTTTCTTTTAATTATTTTCTCCTATTAATATTTTTAATTCTTATATTTTATTACTATTTTGATTTTATTTTTAATTTTATTAGTTTTAAAATAAATATAATTGATACATTTTAATAACATGAAATCAATAGTTTTGAATTTTGTGATTTTTAATAAGATTCTTTTCTTTTTAATCTTGTAGAGTATAAATAAGATATTGGAAACAAATTCTTTATTAGTTATCGATAAGATTGCATATTATTAAACTTCTCCAAAATTCACATATCGGATAGATTCAAGCTTAATGTTATTGTCGTAGTGATGGTCTAAATAAGATATGACAATTGACAAATAAACTAAAAAAACAATCATGACGTAAAGTACCAACTAATACATATCAAATCTTCTCCTTCAGTTACTCTATTTTAATTTTGTTTCATTAAATTTCATCCATACATTTATGTGAGATCCATGTAAATATGTGGATGAGATTTAATAAAACATGATAGGAACAATACAATCAAAACAGGAGATCTGATCTTCAGCTAATATCATTCATACTGTAAATAAATTAGGTTGGAGCACCCTGTCCCGCTTAGGGTGTGTTCCAACTCTGTTCCGCTTAATCAAATCCACACATTTGTGTAAATCTTATATAATTATGTGGATAAGATTTAATAGATTAGAGTTGAAACTGGTTAATTAAAACAAAATTTTAATCCTAAATGAATTTTGATTTATTTGTTTTTTCTATGTGTACGTATTGTATTTTATTATATTAATTGGGTGGTTGCTTATGTCGCGTCACGTAACAGCTTCCTAAGAAAAATTATTAAACTTTACCGATTAGAAGTATAGGTTATGGATGGCTAATAAAATAATATGATACGTTTAGTAGTCATATGTCAACCAATTATTGAAAATAAAAAATATATTAATTTTTTTAAATATTTATTTGTCTGTTTTTTATTAAATAAATTATGAATAAAATATATTTTAATAAATTATTACACATATTAAAAAATTTATTGTCAATTTTTGTAAATTAATAAAATTTATAAACTAAAATAAATAAATTAATTTTTAATTTTTAATTTTATTTTACGATTAAACTTCAAAATTTTCGATATATAAGAGTAATCTCTTTCAGTTATATTTCAAAATATTTAATTTTATTTAGTCTTTAATCAGTTTTATTACGATCTGATAGTGTGTAAATCTAGCATGTTTTAGTTCCTAATTCTATGCTTATTTGGTGATTTATTGTGCTTAAATGTGAGC
>JAOTAY010000006.1:36338253-36359752 GCA_025629805.1 Erythroxylum baracoense | reverse complement strand
ATTTTTATTAATGAAAATAGAAAATATATAAAAAATTATTCTTTAATTGTTTGTATATATTTTTATATAAATAAAAAGTATAAATAAATAAATTTTAAATATAAATTACATATAATAGAATAAAAATTATTAAATAATTAATTATAAAATTTTTATATAATTAATAATAAAATAATAAACTTTTATTAAAATTTTTATTATTTTAAAATATAAAAATATAAAAAATAATTTGTCACGATTGTGCATGACTTTTTAATTGGACATGATTTCTGTTTTAAAATTATAGTGTTAAACCTCTTGCAATAACCATTTTAATATTAGGGGTATAATAGTCATTTATTATACATTACATTCCATTTCATTCCATCTATCTTCTAAACAATGTTTCACTACGTTACATTATAAACCTTTCCATCCCTCCCAAACAACTTTTCAGTATATTACATTCCATTTTATTATAAACCGTTCCTCTCCACCCTATTCTGTTCTGTTTCGTTTCATTAATTAACATCCAACCAAACAAGCCCTTAAGCATCAATTTTGGAAAGAGTTAAATGAAGTGATTCAATAGACTCTCTCTAGACGGCTATGCTTGTGCTCATGGAGGTTTCATATGTGAAGATAAGAATGACAATTGGTCTGTTTTGTTGGACTTTTCGGTAGCGTTTAATTTAGTGGTGGCCAACTCATTCTTCAATAAAAAGAGAAGAACTTGATAATCTGCAAAGGGTCAAATTGACTACTTTCTCGTAAGGTGAAGCAATCAGCCTAGTTTTAAAGATTGTGAGGTGATACCCAATGCATGCATGTCAACTTAATATAGATTATTAATCTTCAATCTTATAATTAAGGGTTGGACAAAGAATAAGAGATCTTCAATATGCACTAGAATTAGATAATGAAATCTAAAAAGGACACGATGGAATAACCTAAGGTCAAAGTAATGTCTAAAGAAGAATGGAAATTAGAAGAAGATGCTAACCATATGTGAGAAGGTATAACAACTCTTTAAAGGAAGACAGCTAAGCAGATTTTAGGAGTTTCTAGATGACTTATAAGTAGTAAGAACGAGTCTTGGTAGTGAAATGAAGACGTAAAAGAGAAGGTGGAGATCAAGAAGATTGCATATAAAACTTTATTGGATAGCAACACAAATGAAGAAAAGGTAGTCATGATGAGGGATAGAGAACGAAAAGTGAGGGACATGGATCAAGTTTGTCATGTAAAGGATGAAGCATGACAGGTGCTCATAGATGAGAATGACATTAAGAAAAAATGACAAAGATACTTCCACAACCTTTTTGATGAAGGCAAAGATGACATCTTTTTCTTAAATGATCTTAGCACTTTTGAGAATTATCACAATTTTACTTGCTACCAAAAACTCACAGGAAAATAAGTTAAAGGAGCTTTGAGAAAGATGAAGAATGAAAAGGCAATAGGACCTTATAAGTTACCCATAAAGGTGTCGAAGAGCTTAGGAAAGGACGGTCTTACTTGGTTAATTGAGCTTTTTAATGTGATCCGTAATTATGCTAAAATGTCGAATAAGTGGAGACTGAGCGTACCGATCTCTCTCTACAAGAATAAAGGAGACATCCAAAAGTGTAATAACTATAGAAACATCAAATTACTAAGTCATACAATAATGTCATAAGAGACGGTAATTGAGAAAAGAGTGAGAAAATGTTCAATTATTTTGAAGAAACAAACTAGTTTAAAGATCCTCATTTAACCCCTTTCTGTTTGGAGGGTATTTTCGATTCAAAGGGTTCTAATTTGAGTAGGACTAAGACTAAATACTTGAAGTGTAACTTTTCAAATCAAAGGGTTGCATCTGATATGAAAATAAAGATTAATTTAGAGATTATATCACAGAAAGATTGTTTTAAATACCTTAAATCTATCATACAAAGTAATGACAAGATAAATAATGATATAACTCACCGTATCAAATCTGAGTGGCTTAAATGGATGGATGTATCATAAGTTTTATTTGAAAAGAAGATATAACTTAAGCTAAAAGCTAAATTTTACCATTTAGCAATTACGCTAATAATGCTCTATGAGGTAAACTGTTGATTCATCAAACATATGCATTTTCATAATTTAATGGTGGTAGAGAGGATGATACTCTATTGGAAATGTAACTTTACAACATCGATCTTTATGTTTTGACTTCAAGAATTTTCCTCTTTTTGAGAGACCCAAAAGGTTAATAAACCAATTTGTACATATGTACTGCAATTTTTCAAATTTTGTTCACCTCTATAGGAAAAAAATTTGAGCAGAAGACAAATTTAGATTTTTTAAGTAACATCTAGGCTTTGTAAATGGGTTCTTTTAACTTAAAGCCAACTCCAAGCTCAATTGAACTCATAAATCTAAGCCTAAACCCAAACTCAATTAAACTTAAGTGACTAAATGCGCAATTAAATTAAAATCAAGCTCAATTTTTTTTTAAAGTTTAGAAAAAGAAACGACAATATTTTACATAAATATTTTCAAACTTTTTAAAAAGTTTGAACCTAACCTAAAACTTAATTATTTTAAATTTAGTATGTTAACTTTCGACTAGCTCAAGTTGGACCGAATTGGACAATTTTTGCCATTCCTATTAACATCCCAATATAGTTTTTGATATTTTAGATTTAATGCTTATCTTAATTTAAGTTTGACTAATATTTTATATTGTTCAAATAAATCCTAATAAATTATTAAACATATCTATTAATTTAAACTAAAGTTTCATCAACTTAAAATCTACATAAATTTAAATCCTATAACTTGTTTTCTTTCTATCCACCCCAAGCCCAACCTCATTCCCCTTACAACCTGTAACCCAAATTTTACAATGGGGCTCCAGAATTTATCTAACTAGCTTAAGTCCACCAAGCTGTGTTGTTAAAGAATTACCTCCTACAATTGCACTCAAGTAACAAATAACAACATGCTAGGTAGCAAGTATTTGCACTTCCAAACCACAACCTTTATAACAAAAGGCAAGGACTTGCGAAACTTCAGTGCCCATCAGCAACTTTTGGAATTCAGTGACTTTCAGTTCACGGCCCAGTTCCCATACATGCTTTGGCAGATGGATAATCCCATTTTTGCAGAAGAAATCCCTTTACAAATACCATAACACTAGGTACCTACGTACCATTACTACTACCATGATGACCAGGTCGATCTGATTATGCTTCATCCTGCACTAGTGGAATAGTTATCTGATACTTTTAAGATATCATACAAGTTGATGTTACCTCCAGACATCAGCATTATTCATGTTTAAGAGAATTTATCGCACGCAAATCCTCTTGAAGTAGATTTTACGCCAGGAGTAAACATGGTTTAAGCAAATTCGATCCAAAGATACAGCTATTAAGCCATTCAAAATCACTCTGTAAAGAGTAGTTACCTATAGCTGAGAGACCTGGTTTTGAAAAATTGACTCCAAAAAGAACCTACAGTGAAAAGACAAGAAATCCATTTCTAACATAAATATGAATCATAATAAATGTCACGTTTGTTACCCTCGGAAATCCATGGCTTATGTCTCTACAAGCGCTCGTCATTCAAATCCACATAATTAGAAGGCACAAGTAGGAGCCAGGTTCTGGGAGTCCCTCAATGATCGGATGCTACATTAATCTCGTAATAGGATCACATCAGAGGTATGTTTTGTGATAATTACTTATGATTCGTGAATTTTGCTTTCACTGTTTCGTAAATGAAGCAGTAATTGCAAAAACAAAATCAGAATAACCTGAGCAAAAATTGAAACTTATCAAGATTAGGTGCCAACCTACTGATGCTGTCATTATAGAGAGAAGACTTACGTGTTTACCTCAAAATTGAGACATAAAACCATCTCTCTCTGCATCTGTCTCATTCAAGCATATATTTTGAGTTTGACCACATACATACATGAGAACAAAATAGCCATCAATTACCCAAGACAGGGAACCACTCTGAAAACAGGTTCTCGGAGATAAATGCTACCAAAGCTCAAACCAGCAAGAAAAAGAGTTACAACAACATAAGTCGTACCTACCTCAACCTTTTTCTTCTCTTATAACATTGAGGGAGGTAAAGTCCCAATAAAGCTGTGAGATGGCAAGGAAAAGCTTAACCCATGATGACAAAGATACATGCTCGTAAAACTATGGGATTAAAAAGGTCTACCTCATAATTCAAAAGCTCAGACATCTATCTACACAATCACTAATATGGGCGAGCTGGACTCCTAGGTGACCTTCTGTTACCATGCCTAAGAGGGGAACGTGACCTACTCCGACCACGATACTTATCCCTGCCTCCATCTCGTCCATTCCTAGGTCTCCAATCCCCCCTTTCTCCATCCCGACTACTTCTACCATTCCTCTCCCTTGACCTTTCATAATCCTTGCCGTGCTCTCGATAACGATCCCGCTCTCTTTCTCTATCACGATCATCATATCGATCCCTATCACCTGAACCACTCCTCCTTTTCCTGCTCTCGTATTCCTTCTCCCTTTGCTTCCTTCTTTCTTCTGTTTCTTTCTCTCTTGCTAGCCTTTCCTCTTCTTTTGCCTTTTCCTTTGCTGCCTGAAATTGAAGATCAAGATTCTGCATTGACTAAAGGAAACAAATCCCATTTACTCTGAGAGGTGAAGTATGCAACTCACCTTGTGTTCGGCAAGGAAATCGCGCACCATGCCATAGCCCATGTGCTGCTTGCCCGTGACATGAGATTGAGTCCTCTCTGCTGCATCGTTAGCTACTAAAAAAGAACCACAAATCTCACACAAAGCCATCTTTTTCTCCTGTGGAACCATCAAGACTTTATCATTCTGAGATTGAATCAAGGCTTTCTCGGAATTAAGTTCATCCACCTGCAAAACTATCAGTAGTCAATATACAAGTAAAATAATGGTCACAAGGCAACCTCCGAACTTTTATGGAAAAGTTGCATACTTTTTAAAATAATGCACGTGTAAGATGCTAATAGATAACTGAAAATGTTCACACCATCTTTAAAAGTAATGTTCATTGCATTTTTCACGATGATTTAGGTGAGGCGAGTTCCACAAATTACTTGCTTCAGAAAAGATTGCTGCTATAAATTTTTCCGGTTTGAGTTTCGGTTAGTAGGGGGGCAGAGTTGAGAATGCAAGAAATAAAGTAAGACACCTTTTTCATAAGAGCTTGAGCTTCGTCAACCTTCCCAGCTTCACCAAGGGCCTCCACTTGTCCAAGCAGGTTTTTTATTTTCTCCTCAACCACAGCTAACTGTTCAGACTTCTCAGCTGATAGAGGAGGGGGTGGCATAGGTTCTTCACCTTGAGCAAGGCGCTCTCTTCCTCGCCTAACTCTTCTATCCAAATCCATCACCTATAATAAACAAGCAGTTATACAAAACAGGTTGCAAAATTTTAAAATCAATTAAAAACAACAATCTAATGCAACGATGATTCGACGCACCAATTTCTCACAACGCTGAGCAAGTTCGGCTTCAAATTTGGCAAGAAAAGTGTCGTGCCTCGGGGACTTCTCAAAGCTGCAATTAGAAATCAATTAACACAGCAGCAGTGAGTGCATAAATGCACAGAATAAGAGAATATAAGCGCTTAGAATTTTTTTTCTTATCAAAGTAATCTCAATTATAGCAAAATGAATCTAACAAATTTATTTAGTGTATCCTCCGCAAAATTAATTCAACAACCATGCAAATATTCTTCCTCTGAAAGAAAAGCAACAGATCAATAACAATCACTAGATGAAACAAAAGACGAGCCATCAAATCCCATGCTCTTACCTTTCTTTCAACTTTGGGTCATGAATTCTATCACAAGGCCCTGCCACCAAAATAGGAAAAACGATAAAAATTTAGTAAAATCCCCATATCTACAAACACTAAAACTATTCCTAATAAAGATATCAATCGAAAAACTAAATTCTAAAGTCCGAAAAATTCAAACCCAAAAAGCCTTCCCATTTCCTCAAGTTCCTCATTAACCGAATGGAGCAACAAAAAGGAGAAGAGCTGGACCAAAATCAAAAGCAAAAACTCACCTAAATCACTCTTGGTATTGACGAAGAGGTCATGTGGGCAAAAACGAGCCATATAATACGCACAAACTTCCTTCGAGTCCCATGTTATTTCCTTATACCCTTTCCTTTCTTCAGCCGTCAAATTACGATCTAAAAAACACACCATTCTCACACAAGTCATCAAAACCCAGATATAAAGACGAAAACCCAAAACAAAAATCAATGGCCAACCACGTCATTAAACAATAAACACTCCAAAAATAATGGATAAAATATCCATATAACCAAAAAAAATTTTTACAGTCAATACCTGCACCCATGAGTTCGTCTAGCATAGCTCGCTGGAGATCCATGGCTGTAATGAATAGCTCTGATATTTGCTTAATAAACTAGTATAGTTGATTTCGATACAAAGGGATTTAGGGTTTTGCGAATTTGAAGGGATTAGGGTTTGATAGAGCGAGGATTTTAGGAACCAGCGTTGGGGAAGACGAAACAGGTGAGGGTTTGGGCTAGCTTTGAGTTGCTTACTTGTGTGTGTAGAAAATAAATCCTCAAATATAATTTTTTTTCTCTTTTGTTTTATTATATTTTAAAATAATTTTAATATAATAATTTTTAGTATAAAGGATTTAGACTTTACATATTATAAAAATAAAAGACATATCATTTAATTTTCAGATTTTCTGAAATTTTTTTATAATTTTAGATTTTTCTTCTAAATTAAAATAATGTAAAATACAAGTAATATTAAGTATTAATTAATCAAATATCACTAATATATTAATCATATGATTTAAAAAAATTATAAACAAATTAACTTACTTAAATTAAATAAGTTAATCAATTTTAAACCTATAACAATTAAACTTATCAAAGGAGAAATTCTATTAGCATATGTCAAAACTTTATTTCATTTTATAACAATATTAAGCAATGTAAATTATATTATTTAAATATTTAAATTTTAATTTTATTACAAATATAATATGCCATTTACTTTATTATTGATATTACTTTATTGCCATAGAGTATCACATGATTGAGATTTATTTTATGTCAACATACCCATAAATTATAATTAATTAATTAAAATATTTTAAAATTATTTAAATTCAATTAATATATATTTGCTTTAATTACTAAGCATTTAAAGTGAATGTAGTAGTTAGAAAACTCAAAAGAAGCTAACATGATTAATTTTTATGTCTATTGATGTTGATTGAAATTTAATTACATAACACTCAACCTTAATAGTATTAGCAATAGAATAAAATGGTGGATTATATTTATAATAAATTAAAAATTTTAAATATTTAATTAATATAATTTATAATTATCATTAATATTATAAATTTTAGAATAAAATGGTGGATTATATTTATAATAAATTAAAATTTAAAATATTTAATGAATATAATTTATAATTATCATTAATATTATAAATTTTAATTTTATCTATGTGTTATAATTATTAGTTATTACATAAGAGAAAGAGTTTAAATTAGTTTTGTACTTTAATTCTTTATTTTTATGCTATAATTCTATCAATTTCAATTGATCATCATGTCAATAGGTTAGACCGTTCTTGGCCCAGTCCGACTTGACCACATATTAGGTAGCTCGTGGCCTGAGTCGATTACAGGTTAACCGACCATGGCCCGACTAACCAAAAAAGGGTCAGGTCAATCCGACCTACCTTATATATTTTAAAAATACATAAAAATAACATCATTTTTAAAATTAATAACTCGGGACAAAATTAATATCCCTAAACGTCTTTACGCTTGATTTATTAATTTTACATCATTGTCTGACAAATTTAAATTGATCACAATCATCATTTATATGTTAATAAAATTTTGTAATAAAATAGAAATTTTAAAATTAATTTTAAACAGTAAGTCAAAAGACAAATGATTTTTAATGTTACAAGTTAAACATAAATTTAAATTATTTTTAATATTAAATAATCTTCTAAAAATTTTACAACAAAATTTATATTTTAATAAAATGTGATTGTTTCTTGTGAATTATAAAATATTATTAAATTAAAAGTTTAGGTTAGATGATATTAGGATCAATATTATTATAAATATAGACTTTGTTTAAATATAATATTAATTCAATATTTATTTACTTCATATTATTAAAAAAAGACATAATAAGTCAAATAATTAGTGTTAACAATAGGAGATAACAAATGAAAAAATGTTTAACTTTTGAGATTATTCGAAATTTTTAAAAAATTTAATTTAGAGATAAATATTTTAAAACTCCTAAAAGTCATATTAAAATATTACGTTTGTTGATATTATTAAGAAATTGACATTCTTAAAATATTTGATATATATAAAGAAAATTAAAATTTTGACTTAGTTTATACAAATTTTTAAAAATTAGTTAATAATTTTATTTTTTAAAAATTTAATACTAAATTAAAACATTTTAAAATTTTATGTATTTAAAAAAATTAACGTGTTTAATTTGTTATTTTATTAGACATAAAATAAATGCAAAATAACAACAATAATAATATCAATGACAACATATTATAGGTTCACTTCGATTTGGTCGGAAAATTAAGGTTTGTTTGCTGTCTCTTCCCCTAAATTTGCGATATTTGGTTGGTCATCACAGATGAAGCAGTAGACGCATTTCGAGGGAGCGTACATGTGTTGACGAAAGAGCAAGCAGCGGCTGAGGACATCAGTCCCGGTGAGCTTAATCAGCCCATCGACGTTCCTCAGTTTTTTTTCGGATCATTTGGTTTTTGATTTCTTGATGGAACTGATTGATCACTCAAATTTGGGTTTTTGAGAGTTTAATAACGGACTTTGAATTTTGGATTTTTTTTTGCTTTTTGGCAGTTGAACCTTCGGAAATGCCATGCATGTGGACAGCCACTGCCTCAGGACTTTGAGCCTCCGGCGGATGAGCCTTGGACTACTGTCATTTTTGGCTGTGCTGAGGATACTGAAAGCTGTACGCCTTAAAATTATTCTTGTCAATGTGGTATGTTCTGCGTAAGAGTGATAAGAAGCAAAATGAACTGGTTGAATTTGTTAGAGATTTTCTTATTTGGACAATGATTAATTACGATTTTTAATAATCTTACAATTAAGAAAATTGAATTTGATCCGAGTTAAGGATAATAAAGAAGCCTGATAAAAGATTTGGTTCAATGAAAAAAAAAATGAGCCCTAATCAATATGGGCCAATCATGTATTGGGCATATAATGAGGAGGCCTATTAAGGTTATTATAAATATTTGTTAAAGTCTCCTACTGTCTGCCTAATTAAGCTCGTGGATGTTCATTTATTTGACTGTTAAGAGGTCACACATTAAGAAAGGCATGTAAAGATGTTAATGGCATATGGTTAAACAACTTGCGTAAGGATTGGTGAGAAAGTTCGAAGATTTTGTTGTTCAACAGCTCGTTCATCGAAAATGGATAGCAAATCAAATATATTTTTGCGTTTTCTTTATTAATTCATGATCATGGTTGATCTTAGGTCTGTAACTAAGGTTCGTGTTACGTATTATACATAGTATCAGAGCGTTTTCATAATCTTATGAATTTGAACGGAGATTTTCAAATTTCTCCATATGGAAATGAGAGAAATTAATATGTTTTTCCTTATATGTATTGCATATTTGTTGTTTGAATTGATGTTGAACAAGTATTGCATGAAAAAATGGGTTTAAAATGGGCTTTAGGGTGATTTTTTGGTGAGAATATTGCCTAAAATGTCGCCACAAAATTGCTTTTTTCTGGCGACTGGAGAGGAAAAAACTCAAAGAAGTAGACAACGATGGGCACGTTTGCAGGCCCTATGCGTGTGACATACACACTTCTAAAGACGATGCGCATCTATGTCATGTGGCATATGTCTGGCACGTGCTTGATGCATCTAGTGGGGCATTAGGCAACGCACGCACTTCCAGCCTACGCGCAATGAACATGACCCAAAATATTCAAAAATTTCAAAATTCACAATGTGACCCCTTGGGTTATTTTGGGTTAATTTTGCGAGTTCTATGAATTTATACAGTGAGTTTTTTAATTTTTCTGAATTTATTACATTGGTAATAAATAAGGTTTAACTTTAAAAAATCAAATAAAATTATTAAAACCATTTGAGTGAATTTTCATGCTTTAGACTTGAAATAAAAGAGATACATATGATTTTGGTATCTCATGTGATATATTTATTGTTCCGTATCACATAATTATCACTTTGGTTGAGATTTTCCTTGTCCTAAATTCTCAAGTAAAGTTTATTGATAATATTTTTAGCATTAATATTTGACGATGTTACTTTTGTGAATTGTAAATTATCACATATTATATGCCTATACAAAATGTAAGAATAACATACAAGTGTGTCCCTTGTGCTTGTGGATCCATTTGAGTACTAATGAGAATTTAGTCACCACAGTGGTCGTTTAAGTTAGTATTTGAACTATTCTACTTGCATGTTTAGGGATGTTTTTGGTCTTGTATTTGGGTATTTTGTTCACAAGTATTAGCCTTTTGTGAGATTTTGATATGTGCATAAAGGCATAAAATTGAGGAAAGTCATTGTTTGAGTGATTTATTTGTCCACATGTGGTAGAATCATAAAAGTTATTGGTGTATACTCTGATTGCTTTTATGTGCAGGTCTGATTTGCATATATTATGTATTCAGTCTACAAATGTTTCATAATATATGTGATAAGATTCTTGGTATAAATACTATTTTATGGCTTTAAGTATCGTTGTTATCTTACAATTATGTTGATTATTACATTGTCAATTTTGCAGTTACCTGTTTTGTGAACAACAATAGTGTCATTATTGAAACCAGTCATGAAACCCCGACTGGTTTCAACTTTAAGAAATGGAGGCAAGATGTAGAATTTGCGTTGGAAATGACAAATATCAACATGGTCATGGTTAAAGATAGGCCATCTGCACCTACTTCTATCAACTCAGAGGCTGAGAAAGCAGCATACGCATCCTAGGATAAGTCAAATAGGATGTGTTATTTGATTATAAAGAGATTCATTCCAGACCATCTGCTTAGTGAACTTCCATAAACAACTATAGCAAGGATAGCAAGGGACTTCGTCAATAATGTCTCACAGAAATATAAAGTATCTTCTAAAGTTGAACTAAGTACTTTATTGAAAGAATTGGTCTCTATGAGATATACAAGAATAGGGGGAGTAAGGGAGTATATCATTAAGATGGTCAACCTGCAGACTAAGATGAAGACGTTAAATATTTATATTTCTGATGCTTGTATTGTTCACCACGCTTTGAATACACTTCCATCAAAATTTGATATTCTAGTTACAATACACAACTCTTAGGATAAAACTTGGGATATAAATTCATTGATCGCCTGGTGTATTGCTGAAGAGAATAATCTGAAGAATACAACTCATACAGCCTTAGTAGCAACCAAAGGGAAGACAAAGGTAAAGCCCCATAAATTCAAAGTTAAGAAATCTAAATTTTCTCTACATGTAGATGTTGGTCAATCTAGAGTTACTAGGGGTCTAGGGATGTAAAGAATATAAGGTGTTTCTTTTGTAAAAAGAAGGGACATAAAAAGCTGAATTGCCAGAATTATAAAACTTGGAAAGAAAAGCAAGAGCTTTCAGAGATTCATACTCAAGATAAGCCAAATAGGGAGGAGGAAAAACTGATAGTGGGAAATAACGAAGAAGTTAATACAGGGTTCACTCTTGTATTACATAACATGATTTATATATTATCTTTTAGACCGAATTTGATCTCTGTATCTGTTTTGGATAAAGAAAGTTGTAGTTTTGTCAGTGACACCTTTTTTTGTAAAGTTATCTTTCAATAGAAACTATATTGGCAATGTTTTCTTGTCATATGACTTGTATAGAATGTGTCTTGCCTCTAATAAGATGTATGTTTTTTCATATATTGTCGAACAAATAACTAAAATAAGAATTTTGATAAAGGATAAGTCATGCATGTTATGACATAAAAGGTTAAATCACATTTCCAGAGATAAAGTTGCGAGATTGGTTAAGTTAATCAAACATGTGTTAACTGTTCCAGGGGTAAGTTAATCAAAATAGAGAAAAAGTTGAAGGGGTAAGTTAATCAAAATAAAGAAAAAGAGGTTAACTCGTGCTTTAACTTATTAGACTTCATATAAAGTTAACTTGTGTAATTCAAGATATTTTCTGACATTTATTGATGACTATTCTCATTATAGATATGTGTTTTTGATTCAAGAAAAATATGAAGTTTTAGAGAAATTTAAGATCTTTAAGGCTAAAGTTGAAAACTGATTGTGAAGGTCTATTAAGATTGTTAGATCTGAACTTGGAGGTGAATATTATGACAAATATGGGGTTTTAGGACAAGAAAATGATTTGTTTGCTAAATATGTTGAATCATGTGGAATAGTGGCTCAGTTCACTATACTAGGTAGTCTTGAATAAAATGGTGTGGTTGAAAGACATAATCACACCTTAAAGGACACGATGTTAATGAAAAGGAGGACTAATTTACCTGATTATCTTTAGGGTGAAGCCATAAAGATTGCTTTATATATATTTAATAGAGTCTCAAGCAAAACAGTTTCAAATATGCCTTTTGAAGGCTGAAAGAGGTGGAAGCCTCGTCTCACTTACATTCGTGTATGGATTGCTCTATTGATTTACATTTGTATAATCCTTTAGAAGATAAATTGCATTCTCGTTCCACTCATTGTTATTTTGTTGGATATCCTGATCACTTTAAGGGATACAGATTTTACTATAGAGATAGAAGATCTAGAATAGTAAAATCACAAATTATAAAGTTTCTGGAGTATGATGTCTATGATGAGGGTGATTCTTCTCACCTTTCGAATAGCAGGGTGGATACTACATTTATTTCCATCACTTGTACAGTCAAAACTAGTAAATCAAGTTTTCAATACCATATTAGTATAGGGGCAGGAACCCATACATGTATGAACTGAGGTTCTTGAGGTACGAGAGCATATCGAATTAGTTCAGTTAAGAAGATCCATTAGAGTGAGAACACATGCTATCTCATCTAATTATATAGTCTATTTAGGTGAACAAGACTATGACATTGGACATATAGTAGATTTAGTTACTTTTACATAAGCTAACAACAATAAGAACATCATAGGGCATAGGCATTTGGAGGTCAAATATTTAACAATAAAGGAATTAATACAAAAAGGTAACATCGAGTGGAACATTTGAGGACTGAGGATATGCTTGCTGATCCTTTAATTAAAAGATTTCGCCTAATTAGTTTTCAGAGGCATATGTATAGTATGGGTGTACTAAAGTCTTTGGACACTGTTAGTTAGGGATTATTGTATTTACTCTAAGATGTATTTGTATGAATTTCATGTATTATGACATTATATTTTATTAATAAAGATGATCATCATTTTTTCCTCAGTCATACAGGTTGTTATACATTGTCATAATACAGATAAAAGTCTTAAGATTTGTATCCATCTTAAGCATTTTAAAGGTCATTGAGCATATATATACAGATTGACCTTGTGCCTATGTCGTCAGGACACATACAAAATACATATATAAATCTATAGATTTGATATGATATAGGGGGATATAAGTTTTAGTCCCATACAAGTTTTCTCTAATGCGGTCTAGCATTTAGTGAGATAAAACAAATTTTCTAGTACAGTTTAGCATAAAGTTCGAAAAAATTGAGACCTACAAATAGAAAGATGATACATTATAAATCATACAAGTATCATCATAGTTTACTACCATCCATTTTCTCATTCATGTTAGTGGCGTATTGGATATTTGTGATTGTATTGGATCTGTGTCTCATGTGATACATGCATTTAATATTTTTAGGTATCAAAAGCCTTAGGGGATCGAGTGATGGAGTTTCATTATCTTTGGATCAAATGTTTTTAAACTTGGTTAACCTACATACTGATTTTACTTAACCACTTTTATTGGTTTTTATTATTGTTATAGATACTGTAATTAATTTTTGTCCAAAGGAGAAAATGTTAGTGATTTTCTTAATTTGGACAATGATTAATTACGATTTTTAATAATTTTACAATTAAGAAAATCGAATTTGATCCAAATTAAAGAAGTTCGATAAAGGATCTGAATTAATGGGCAGAAATCGAGCGAAGAAAATGAGGCCTAATCAGTATGGACCGATCATATATTGGGCCTATGATGGGAAGGACTAATAAGGTCATTATAAATAATTGCTAAGATCTACTGCTGTCTGTTTAAGTAAGTTTGTGGATTTTCAATTTCTCTAGCCCGTTAAGAGATCCACACGTTAAGAAAAATGTAGAAAGACGTTAACGGCGTATAGGTAAACATCTTTTGTAAGGATTGGGTCTGTAACTAAGGTTCATGTTACATATTGGAGAATTGTCTCAATTTGAAGCCTTCTTGCAGTTCATGCAAACTTGCTTATCCTGAAAAGATGGCAATTTTCAAGTTTCTTGATCTTGATAGAATTTCAGGTTTAATTCTCGAGGAAATTCTTATTCTTTTGATGCATCCCTGATGTTTCTTGATTACATGTATGTTGGGAAATTATACAGTTTTCCCTCTAAAATCAGATTAGTAGGAAAGCGAAATAAAAGTGGTAAGAATAACACACAATTTGATAACGGAGTTCGGCCAAACTTGCCTACGTCTCCGGAGTTACTGCAGATCTTTACTAAGGAGAAACTTTACAAGTGTTTATAACACTAATACCTCACACCTAATTATCCCCATGAATTTTTCTCACAAAAATTCTCTCAAAAAAACACTCTCCATCTTTCTCTCTTTGTTTTTCTCTATCTTTTGCTACTGAATGTAGGAGGCCTTATATAGGCCTCCTAATCTCCTCCATGTCAAGGTTAGGTAGCCTAACCTTGACAAAGTTTGGCAGCAGCCAAAAAAGGCTGCTGTCTTGACTAACAATATCATTATATTTGGTCAATGAATTATCTTGTTTTTCCTTTTACGTAGTTATATGACGAAAAATTATAGAAAAATGAAGAGAAAATATTTCCCTTAATTTTTGGAAGATTATATATGTGTAGAAAGGTACATATGATCAATACTACTCATAAATAAGGTAAAACATTAACTCCTTAATTAAGGTAAACATTAACTCCTACTTACAATTATATTTCCAATACCCACCCTTAAGTTGGCATGTGTACATCGTAAATATCCAACTTGCTAAGCAAGTAAGTAATTGTGATCATCCGAAAGCTTTGGTGAAAATGTCTCCTAGCTATATCTACGACCTCACATGTGATGTAACAATGATTCATGCTTTAACTTACTCTTTAACGTAGTGACAATCAATCTCTATATATTTGATACGTTCATAAAAATACCAGGTTAGCCACTATATAAATAGCAAACTGACTATTACATAAAAGAGTCATAGGTTTATGATGAACCATGCCTAAATAAGCCAATAAAAGCTTTAACTATACCATCTTACTAGTAGTGACAACCATTGCCCTACACTTAACTTCTGTTGATGATATAGAGATAGCACTTTGTTTTTTCATCATCCACAAAACTGATGACTAACTGAGCATCACGAAATATCCAATCACTGAGCAGCTTAAAATAGGACAACTAGCTCATTTTAAGATGCAACAAGCTTGGAGATGTAAATCATTGTTAGCCCAAAGCAGAGTGGCCTGAATTGGTTGCCTCTTAATATAGTTCACAAGACACATAGCTGCTTCAAAACACTCCTTATGTGGTGCCTAAGAAAATTGTGACAACACATGGACCACATACTAAATCTCAGGCCGAGTGATTATGAAATAGATGAGACATCACACTAGCTATTGATAGGAAAATTTGTTTTCCACTAATTCACCATCAGCTAAGCCTATATGGTGACCCTGCTTCATCATAGGGCCCAACAATTTGCTTCCAAGTAGTCTTGTTTTAAACAGCATACCCAAAGCATATTTTCACTAACAAAAGAATAATCCCTTGGATGAATGGGCCACTTTAATTACTAAGAAATACTTCAATACCTCCAAATATTTATTATTAAAGCATTTATGTAAATACAACTTAAAAGTTAAACAAGTCACTATATCATTGCCCACTAAAATGATGCCATCGACATATGTCAATAATCCCAAAAATACACTACCTTTTTGAAAAACAAGATGTGAATAATTTGCTCGAGATTAAACAAAATCATACCTTTTTAGCATTATGGTCAACTTGATGAATCAATTTCGAGAAGCCTAGTATAGCCTTTAAATTGACTTGTGTAGTTAATAGAGTTTATCTTTATGACCTGTCTTAAATCTAGGAGGAAGCTTTGTGTATACTTTCTCCTGTAAATCACCATATAGGAATGAGTTGTTAACATCCATTTAGGGTTGGCAATAGGTCGGATTGAGCCATGGGACAGGACTATAAATTGATTGACTCGTCACGGGCCCAAGGCATGTCGAAACAGTCAGACCTGATTTATCATTTTTAAAAAATTAAAAAAATGACGTCGTTTTTGACAAAACAACATCGTTTTGTCACTTTTGGTCAGGCTAAGAAATACTAGTCAGTGGGTCGGTCAACCTAGCCCTAGATGCAGCTAGCCTGGGCCAGACTGCCATGCCTATATCCATTTGATGCAACTCCTAACCTCGTACAACTAATAGGGATAGAACAATATGAACAGTCTTAAGCTTGGTAACTAACGCAAATATCTCGAAAAAAAGACCTTCAATCTGTGTCAAACTATTCGTCACTACTCAGGCCTTATATCAATTGTCCCTTTTGACTTATACTTAATCTTAAAAACCTACTTACGGGTAATTGGCTTCTTTCCTAAGCGATAAAGTCTTTAAAGACTATATTTTAGTCGCTTTACCTATGAGAATTTTTTAGCCCATTGCATCTCACCATTTTATGCTTTTCATAGCCTCTATATAGCTCCTAGCCTTTAAGGTTATAGCTGCCAAAAATGCCCAATGACTATGAAAAAAATTATCAAATGTAATATAATTCACTAAGGGATAAGGAGTACCTAAGGAGCTTTCATTTTATGATGGCTTCAAAGAAGGGGGAGAAATTTTGGCAAACAATGGCCATAACATTCTCATAATGACATAATAAACAATATAGTCTTACAATCGAGCCGATTGACGAGTCACTAACTGTGATTTACTCACTATTCCTTGAGCTCTAGTAATCTCCTCATGAGAATTACTCACATTTCCCTTTAACTCCAAATTTTTGCTCTCAATTCATTTTCTTTCTCATCACCCTTCTTCAACATATCAAAACTTTCCTCAAAGGAGTGATTAATATCTCAAATGAAACAATATGAGAAAAAAAATCACCCTTTTCAAGGTCATAAAGCCCCCAATGTTTCTTCCTATGTAGGTATCCTACAAAGATACATTGCCTACTTCTAGGCCTGAATTTATCCTTTAATCTTAGATTATTATGTGCATAACGCAAGTGACCAAACACATTAACATGTTCATAGGATGGCCTCATACTAAACAAAATCTCATTCGGTGATTGTTTGTTCAATTTAACAGTCAACGCTCTATTCATTAGATAAGTTACATTTAAAACACAATTTCCCAAAAAAAAAAAGGTAAAGCAACTTGAAATCATAGTGCCTTTGTTACCTCCAAAATATTCATATGTTTACATGCTACTCTCCCATTTTTTTTGTGGTGTATTTATGTAGCTAGCTTTATGAATAATATCCCTTCTCTCTATAGAATTCTTACATTGGCTCCAAATTAAACTCTAACTCATTATCACTCTATATGTGTTCAACTATCTTCCTAAATTGAGTTTCGACTAATCTGTAAAAATCTATTAGATATCAACTAGCCTCACTTTTTTCTTTCAATAAATAAACTCAAAGTGCATGACTGTTATTATCCACAATAATGATAAAATAGTGTGCACCATAAGATGACACCTTACGATAAGGCCCCTACAATTACAGTGTATAAGATCAAAGCAACTTATATCATTATTAATACTTAAGGGAAAGGAGAACAAGTTGGTCTGGCTCAAAAATAGACACCACAGATATTCTTGTTCTTAAAATTTATCCTACTAATATCGAAAATAAAAGATAAGTGATCACTTGATTGATGTCTAAGACCTCAATACTAGACTATAAATGAGTCCACCCTCTTTGTATTCATAGTTGAATGCAGCCTTGTAGACTTAACGTAATAGGCCCCCTCAAAGCTCACCCACTCCGATCGACATCCTTAAGGAACAATCCTATTTCACACAAAACTTATTAGTGAATAGAATATAACAATTTAACTTAGTAATCAAATGGTATATGGAAATCGAATTGCAAGTCAAACTAGGTACATAAAGAACACTAATTAAAGTCACGTCTTGACTTAATATGACTCAACCCATCATCGTCGTAGTCGTCTTAGCTCTATTGGGAAAAATTATAGGTAAAGTCGTTGCTTTTTTGATATTACACATAAAATCCAAGCAACCTATTATATGATTAGATGCCCTACTATCCAATATCCATGTAAAGTCTTCAAAATCCTTATCAAAAGGCTTCTCAAAGTTATCACGATCCAGAAGTGCTAATGGTTTCTAAAAGCATTCACTTGACAAGTCTGGAATGTTGGTACAGCTCTCAGATTTTCTTCGTGTAGCATTAAAAGCTTGAGCCTCGCCTAGGGCTCTCCCACCTCCTAAGTTGGCCTGCTCTTGGCTACAAGCTGGTTTGGTGTGACCTCGACCTTGTGGTCCTCTCCACCAAGGAGGATAGCTGATGATCTCAAACCACTCCAAAACTTTGTGGCCAATCTTGTCGCAGTATACATGCATTGCCTCTTGCTGCCCCCTTTTTGCCGTGATTGTCTAACCTAAAGACTAGGCTTTGGTTTGGTTATAGTTTGCATTATTAGGGCCACCACCTAAACATGTTATTCCCAACTTCGAGCAATGGACTTGTGGCATTCTTCTCTAGTAATTAAGACATAATCCTTGCTGGTATCCGTGTTCAATATCTAAGATCGAACAGTTCCAAAGACTACATCATCCAAACCTGTAAGGAATCGATGCTGCTTCTCCTCTTCGTGCTTGCAAAGGAATTCATGTGCAGCTCCACAAGTACAATTTGGGACCTTGGAATAGCTACTAAGCTCATCTCACATTATCTTCAGTTTTGTAAAATAAGTCATCACGGTCACGCCCTAGTGTCGGAGTGAAGTAAGTTTCCCTTTCAATTCATGAACCTGTAGAGTATTCTTGATTTAAAATGATTTCATAGATTGTCCCAATCTGCCTTGATGGTCTTCTTGTAGGCAACATTGGGTTGGATGGATTTATTGATCGAGTTAAAAATTCATGAAATCAGCATAAAGTTGCAAACATCCTAACAACTCATTTCAGACGAATCAACCATAGGCTTCTCCAAACTACCATTGATGAAGCCTAATTTATTTTTTGCCTTGAGGACATTCATCATAGCCTTTTCTCATATGTCGTGGTTTTATCCATTCAATGGGCATGAAATTTTTTTATGGACACAAGAAGAACGACAATGATAGATCAACCATCTTCTTTGGAGTTAAGGTCATAACTGCGATATCACCCATTAACAGTGAGGGGAGGACAACGTGAAAAAGAGGAAAGAGAAGAGACTATAGTTAACAAGATTGTATCAGTGTGGCAACATGGGCAACAAATTTTGGGAATATTAGTTTCAGGATTTATCTAAGCCTGCTCTAATACTATATAAAATTAGAGAAAATTTGAAGAAAGCATTCTCCTTAATTTTTGAAATTATATGTATGTATAAAGGTAGTTAAATAAGGTAAAACATTAATTTTTTAAGTATGGTAAAACATTGACTCCTATTTACAGCTGTATTTCTAACATGACATGCATACAAAATTGTAAGATCATTTTCACTTTAAATCTAGACGATGTCATTTGGTGGATTTAGAAGAATTAGATAATGCATATGATATCAGCACCAAAGATAAAAGTCCTCTGTTATGCTTCTTTTTACAATATAGTACCAAAACGTTCATAAGCTTCAAACCATTTTCATGAAAGTCCAAAACACCATGAGTAGATTCCAAGTCTGTATAGTTGGTGGATGCTTTTGCTCTGATACAGTGCATAAGCTCATTGGAGGACGATCTAATCGTTTTTAACTATATAACTAACAAATCATTACTATAATTACTTTTATAATCCAAAAGGACAAGTTTACTTTGGTTGACATTTTTATTTTTATTGGCTGCTTGTACTTTAACTAGTTCATGGTTAAAAATTATTTAAAATATATACAGCAATCATCTACAGCCGTGCCTTCACTTCTCTTTAAATGACACCAAAATTTATGTGCCCACAAAAAACAAAGACAAAAAGCCACCTGGGCTAGTTGGATTAGTTAAAATAAGGGGGCACAGCTATAGAGTTAAGAATCGTCAATCATTTACAAGATAGTTAAATATGAAAAGGAGCTTAAAACAACATCCCTTTCTACGTGCTTCATTTGTTTATATGATTTCATAATATAGATATATATATATAATCAATTTTGTCATATTAATCAAAACTATAAATTATTAATTAAATACATGAAATTTTACTTTAATTTAAATATAATCCACTGTTTATTATATTGTTAATGTTTAATTGACATAAAACGATATGTAATCTAATTTTAATATCAAATTAACAAACACGTATATAATAAAAATTATAAACAATAAAAATAATTTTATTTAAAATTGAATAATTATAAAATTGGAATTAAAAACTTAAGAAAATGTAATAAAAAACTAAAATTTTTGACTAAAGATAAAATCATCAATTATAATCTTAAGAAAGATCCATCAAAAAAATCTCACTATGACAATATATCGGGCAATGTCTCGTACCTTCATCAAATCACAACAATAGTGATAACACGAGTGATAATTTTAGTAACAATGGTACCTTTGTCACCGTTAACAACACTCAATAATCTTCTCCTTCTTCCAAACTCATAAATATATCATAACATTATAGTACCTTTGACCGATCACTCCTGTTTAAGTCGATACCTCGTCCTTCAAACTAGTCATCCAAATGTTGATCTTCTAAAATTATCGTGCCGTCGCCACATCACAATCCAAGTTATCTGCTAAACTCCGCTCTTCGTATAAAGTTTCTCTTATCACGACGGGACTATAGTTTTATGAGCATATAAACTCCCTTGAAATTCTCAAGATTAACCCTTTGAACTCGTTTTTCGCTCCAGCTAGTTGAGGGTTTCTAAGAAAAAACTTGAGATCCTATCTTTAAACACTATTGATAACCAAATTGTAACATCCCGTTTCCAGAGAACAGGTCGGACCAGAGAAACGGGTCCGGGTGTGGTAAATTAACACATCTCATGCTCATGCAGTAGTGAATAGTGAGATAT
>JAOTAY010000006.1:36319595-36338153 GCA_025629805.1 Erythroxylum baracoense | reverse complement strand
CGATTTCAATTTTTATTTGATAGGGATATAAATGGAAACACAAGTCAAAATTACATTACATTCCATGAAATACTGATGTATACCAAACACTATAATAAGAATTCACCCAACTTTCATAATAGAATTCTTATAGGTATCCAAACATGTAAATATCTTTACTTTCCATAGATTTATTTTTCCAATAATCAGATTTCAAATTTACTTTACTTTCCCGCCAACCAAATATGACCTTAAGGTAATCTTGATGCGGGTTTTATTGATACCTTCACAAGTTTATGCATATGTTTGACTGGTCAGATGGATATTTATCCCCACAATTATTTACCACTACCACCATCAAACTATTCCAATTTCATGAGCTGCTTTGGTTTGCTCCCTGCTGTATGTTGTACTGTGATGTCTCAATATTCTGAGGTTTAATTTGTTATGATCGCGATTTGCTCGATTTTACTATAACTTTAACGTTGTTATGAATCATCCGTATCTTTTTGATCTGTATGCTTAGTTTTCATAAGGTTAAAGCTTAATGATCGAATCTACTTGAAAGCCAGCAATCTGGTCCCAATTACTGTATACAGGCATTGTTGATAAGTGCCAGTGTGTTAGAACCAGACTGTTTTTGTTTTCCACAATGGATTTATATTAATATTGGAATTGAGCATAAAAGAGTTATGATTTTGACTTTTGAATTTTCACAGATGAATGAAGCGTAATACTTATAAGTGAAACTTGCAGCCTATTGATATGTTATTTTTTGTTGAATACAGAACTCGCCTTGTGATCCATGAATGGTGCATTGCTGTATTCACTGGTGTGCATTACGACAGAACCACAGGGAGATGAAAGGTCGTCTATCGGATAATCTATGCCAGGTCAATGACCATTGTTAATCCTCCCGCGGTTCAAGAAATGACCACTGCCAGCGAAAACATGGAGCACACCCCATCCACTGAGAAGGAAGCCACTTTAGATATGCAGGCATTATGAAATCCAACGTAACACAATACACAAAATGGAATCTCAGAACCAAAATGAATACTCAAGAAGACGCTCATCTACTCTCTCATACATCAGAATGATAAAACATTATCCCTGTTGACACTTCTTTTTCTTGCTTATAATGATGCCTCCATAGTGTATACCTTATATATGCTTTCTATTTTTGACTAACAGTCTATATATAATTAAATACATTTAATTTACCCATCATCTTCCAAGTGGGTTTTAGCTGAGATTGTATTGGCCTCCTGTTAGAGAAGATATTGGTTGATGTCACTACTCATTCTTCCTCCTCTATCATCAGGTTGCAGAAAAAGAAAAGTTTGCCTACAATTAGTGCCTTGTCTCTGTAAAAAGGTAAATTGGTACTCGTACCGGAGACAAATCTTTTACCTATATCTCAGTCTCTGACATTGTGTTACAAAACACACAAAAAGCACCAAGAACGTTGTCCCTATTGCTTGTCTCTTTCAATCATCAAACGGATACCGACACTGGCTTAGTCAAAGTAAAAGTTCAAACATTTTCAAGCTCTTGCTAACAAATTGACTAGCTCTCTCTCTCGCTCTGTCTCTCTCTGAAAGAACACTATCGCTTTGGACTACACCGACTGACTTGTTTCAGCTTTCATTTCATGGAGAGAAGACCCGAGTCAGAGAATGGAAAGAGGCTTCGAAGACTGTCGTCGAGCAGGGAAGCAATGCGGCGTCCTCCCACGCGCATGTTATCTGTGCCACCCATTGTGAAAGCTCCGTCCGACGACGCGAGGCTAGCTGCAATAGCCGTAGGTCTGAATGTACGGCTGAGATCGGCGGATATGCCTGGTCCAATGCAGGAACGCGCGTTCCGGTGTACCAGAGCACTACTCGACGCGAATCTCCATAAGAGACCCAATCCTAGTCAAATTGCTATGTCTCTGAAGAAGGTATCGAAACAAAAAACTTTGCGAAAATTTCTCGCTCAAGTGAACTTAAATAGTTTTCTATGTCTCTATGTTTCGATATATTTGGTTATTATTGCTATTTTGTCACATTACTAGTCCCAGACTTGAACATTAGGTTCTGTCTTCAAGATTGCAACTTTAGTGTTGTTCTTGAAATGTTCCTTTGAGGGAACGAAAAGTTTCAACTTTTTAGAGATACCCTTTTTTAGAAACCGCTGAAATCCCTTGGTGTATCATATTTGATTGATAAAGCTACCCTCTTTATTCTCTTTTTGCGGCTTGGCTTTTCGTCTTAAAGGAACTGCAATACAACTCTTAAGGAAAATCTTCGTTTTGTGTTTCAGGAGTTCGATAGTGTTTATGGTCCGGCATGGCACTGCATCGTGGGGAAGAGTTTCGGATCCTTTGTGACTCACTCGAGTGGTGGATTTGTGTACTTCTCGGTGGACAAGCTCTGTTTTCTGATCTTCAAAACGGAGGTCCGACCATTGATTAATTTGTCATTACCATTTGCCAAACTCAACGTTAATAATTTGGAGTAGACCGTTTGTTTTTCCGGTTCATGTATTTGAAGTTCCGAGGTTGCTTTTTTATGAATCTATTTTATCTGAACCACCCGTAAGAATGGACAGATAAACTTATATTCAACAATCTGAACTGATATCATGAACAAGACCCTCCATGGCTGGTCTTACTTTTTTATCCGAGGAAGAGGGAAGAGGGAGAAGTTAAATTCGAAAAATAAGAACCGAAAAAGAAAGGACTCGTGAAAAAAGACGTGTTTTTTAAGAATTATTAGTTTATTTAATATGCAACACCTTTCCAGTATTTCAGACAGTTGGAAAACTGTACCTGGAAATGAACACATCACGTTTTCGGTTTTTTCACGATACCACGAGGCGACATGGTGGTTACTTTTCTAATTTTAAGCCCTTCCACGAAGGGTTACATTTCCAACGATCATATATATATGAAACTCTTCCATATCCAACCTCTACTGATCAATCAGAACGGTGGCAGTTTCAAGTAATCTGCACAGAATAGAATCTTGAAGTTGTTCTTGTAATTCCTTGTGCCTCATTGTAAAAAATGGCCCCATCTTCACTCAAAGCCCGTTTCGAGCAATCTATCACTCCTGATGCTCTCAAATCCTATCTCGCAGAGTTCATCTCCACGTTCTTTTATGTGTTTGCTGTGGTTGGTTCTTCTATGGCTTCACGTAAGTGTAGAATTATGTTTATCTTCTTGTAGTAACAATGCTTTCTTCTTCTTTATTAGCCAATTACATGACAATTCAGGAAGCTTTGTTTAGGATTTTAAGTGTTCTATCTTCTTTTTTAATGTTTGGTTTCAGGGAAGTTGACGCCAAATGCCGCAGAAACTGATCCGTCGAGTCTGGTGGTGGTTGCAGTTGCGAATGTTCTTGCACTTTCCTCGGCTGTCTATATCGCTGCTACAGCCTCTGGTGGGCATGTGAACCCCGCCGTCACATTTGGTATGGCCATTGGAGGCCACATCAGTGTCCCAACTGCTTTATTCTACTGGATTTCTCAAATGTTCGCTTCTGTCATGGCTTGCCTTCTCCTTAGAGTTGTAACTGTCTCACAGGTGATCTTATTTCTTGCACTTTCCTGTGGATTAAGAGGACAATAGAAGTTCCAATCTTTACCAAGATTCCAACTTTAATGTCATTTTGCAGAATGTTCCGGTCTATGCAATAGCAGAAGAAATGACAGGGTTTGGGGCATCTCTGCTAGAAGGTGTACTAACATTCGGATTGGTGTACACAGTTTATGCCGCTGGAGATCCTAGACGTGGTCAATTGGGAGCCGTTGGACCCTTAGCCATTGGGTTCACGGCAGGAGCTTGTGTGTTGGCTACAGGACCCTTCTCAGGTGGCTCAATGAACCCTGCATGTGCTTTTGGGTCTGCAGTCATCGCCGGAAAGTTCAGAAACCAAGCAGTCTATTGGGTTGGACCCTTGGTTGGAGCCGCAGTTGCAGGAGTTCTCTACGACAATGTTGTGTTCCCCACTCAAGCTCCTGATTCACTTAGAGGGATTTCCGAGAATGTTGGAGTCTGATTGTTTGTTTCTCTTGTTCGTGTTAGAATGGTTTCTTTTTAGGATCCTTCTCTAATGTAATGTAGCAGTTAAACAAGTGTGCATTAACAAACTGATTATCTGATCGTAGTTTAAGACTTTATGTTGAGTGAATCTTTGAACCACTTTTACGATGTTGTCACGAAGGCCTCGTATTAAAACTGTGAAAATGACTTGTAACATGTAAAGTTGCGATCTTTTCTAGTTTTCTTAAATCCGGTCATTTTATTATCTGCCCACAAACGAAAGTTCATTTCATTTCCAGGTAAAACCTCTCTAAAAGGGGTCATCGAATGGCGCCCAAAGTGCTCTCCTCATTTCTATCTCCTCTTTCTCTACCTCACAATGTTTCGTATTCCAATGCCAAGTTTCTCAGAATTTGTACGAAACCCGTCCCTATCTATTGCAAATCCGCACAATCACAGACCCAGCACAAAAACCCAGTTCCAAGTTCAGACGAAATCCCAGAATCAGACGGGATTGGAGCTGCGGCTCCGAGCCCCGGCGAAAGGTTTCTGGAGCGGCAGAGAGCGTTTGAAGCTGCTAAGGTTGTGTTGAAGGAGGTTAAGAAGAAAAAGAGGAGAGAAAAAGAGAAATCTCTGAAGGTGAATAGAGCAGTGGCCTCTTGTTATGGATGTGGAGCTCCGTTGCACACCGTGGATTTGGATGCTCCGGGATACGTGGACCCTGATACCTACGAATTGGTATCTCGAAGCTTTTTCTGATTAACGTGATGTTTTTGAATCAAAATTTAGGGTTGTGAAGCTTTGAGCTTTTCATTTTGAGTTGCAGAAGAAGAGACATCATCAGCTTAGGACTGTTATTTGCAGAAGATGTAAGCTTTTATCTCACGGTCACATGATAACCGCTGTTGGTGGAAACGGAGGCTATTCTGGTGGTAAGCAGTTTGTTTCTGCTGAAGAGCTCCGGGAAAAGTTGTCTCATCTGCGTAATGAAAAGGCTTTGATTGTGAAATTGGTGAGTGCTAGTCTATACGCATTCATTTTCTGAAAAATTTACCAGCTACTCTGGTGTCAAAATTGAGATTCTCAGTTCCTGCTTGATGAATGGTAATCTGATATACTGTTGATCTTCTGAGGAAGTAGGTTGACATTGTGGACTTCAATGGCAGCTTTTTGGCCCGTATTCGTGATCTAGTTGGTGCAAATCCCATCATACTAGTTGTGACTAAGGTAATTATCGAGTGCATTGGCTATTTCTAGTTGTGACAGAGTCTGTCACTAACTTCCAGGACTTGTATTGCCAGATTGATCTCCTTCCAAGGGACACTGATCTCAATTGTGTTGGTGATTGGGTTGTAGAGGCCACTACAAAGAAGAAGCTCAAGTAAGTTCCAATATTTTATGTATACTACCTTTGCTTCATAATTGTTTTGAGTTTTTCTTAGTTCTTCAGTAAGTAAAATGAAATTCATGTTACTGATTTGATTACTTATGGAGCCTTTATTTCCTTTACTATTGAGTCAGACATATCATAGTCGAAAAACTTCTGACATTTTTGTCCAAAGGATGCAAATGATTTTGGGGTTAAGACTTGTTTTGCATATTTCTGAGTTGGGATACTGGTTTGCAGTGTTCTTAGTGTACATCTTACAAGCTCAAAGTCGTTAGTGGGAATTGTCGGAGTCGTATCAGAAATTCAAAAGGAGAGAAAGGTTTACTACTTATCCTCTATGCATCTATAGCTAGTACTCCGTTAGTCCTTGCTGCTGCTTTTCAGTCCACTTCATAAGTGTTGTTTATGAACCTCAATTACATTGTATCATTTGTTTTTAGTAAGTTGGTAAGCTTGTCCTGAAACACACTTGCTATCTTCTAATGAGTGCCTGTATATATAATGAATTATATTATTTGTTTACTGACGTTTGTTTTGTTGCTTGTGTGCAGGGCAGGGATGTTTACATTCTGGTTAGTAACTCTCTGCATTGGAAGCTTCAGATGTGCTTGCAGATTAAGTTAAATTTGTGTTGTTGATAACTCTTTCGAGGTGCATGCCGCCGCTAGCCTGCAACATTTAATTTTTTGACATGGTGATGAGATTAATCATAGAATATTGGGGGCAAAAGATTGAGTAATTCGGAAGGAAAGAGAGGTTAACGAACAAGATACATTAAACAATATGAGAATTTAGGATATTTATCCGATATTTGGAGGATCTTGTCTTGTGTACTCCCTAATGTGAGGGAATGAAAGTGAAAAGTATAACCCACTTTCTCATTTGATGACTGTCTACTTTTACCAAGCTTGTCCAAACCACTAAGCTCGGTTTGAGGCTGATTTAAGGACTACTTGCAGAAAGAAAATTGATCAATTCTGGAATTTGTTAGTAGGAAGAAACGCCAAGTTGCTTTAATTCTTATGTGGAATACCAATATTTGATTAAATTGTTGAAACCATATGGTACGTTAAAGTTATTTTGCCCGTTATCCTGGGAACCACTTCTGTATGTGCAGATCAATGTTCAAAATAGCACACCATAGATGCACCAGCACCACTGTTTTCACCTCTTCCGTTCAACTACATTTGTTGAAGCGTTTTCTGTTTTGTTCTTTGGATTATAAACTCTTCAAAATTTTCTTAGTTAAAGCATGTTCATGGTTTAGTTTCATCAATGTTACAGGGCTCAGCTAATGTTGGCAAATCTGCCTTTATTGATGCTTTACTCAGTAAGTATTCAGATTTAGTGGAGCTGTAGATATCATTTGTTTTGGGATGCTAAGAAAGAATATTCAGAGATGAAGTTCTCGCTGAACACGCTTACGTTTTAAAACCATCTTGTTATTTTGTACTGTCAATGTCAGAAACCATGGCACAGCGGGATCCAGCTGCTGCAGCTGCTCGGAAATACAAACCTATACAGTCTGCTGTCCCTGGAACGACTTTAGGCCCAATTCAAATTAATGCATTCCTAGGAGGAGGGGTATGCCACATTTTATTTCATCTCAAATGGTTGATTGTCTTTATTGGTTCTGTTTCTAGTCCTCTTTACATTTTTTTTCATTGACAGAAATTATTCGATACACCTGGAGTTCATCTCCACCACAGGCAATCTGCAGTTGTTCATTCCGAGGACTTGCCTATCCTTGCTCCTAGAAGTCGTCTAAAGGGAACAACTTTACCTGTATGCACTGTTACAAAGTATTCTTCAAGATTGTTCCTAAATATGCTCAGTTAACCGAAAAATTTTCTTCCCTTAAACCAGAATGCTAGGGTTGCTTCTGAAATTGGAATGGCAGACCGATGGAATTCCGATGGATTGAATGGTTTTTCTATATTTTGGGGAGGCCTTGTTCGGATTGATGTCTTAAAGGTTAATAATTTCTGTATCTTGTGAGTTCTTTGTTTGTCAGTGTGTTATAATTCTGGCTAATTCAGGTTCTCCCAGAAACTTCTTTGACATTCTATGGCCCGAAAGTTCTGCAAATCCATGTTTTGCCCACTGAGAAAGCTGATGAATTTTACCAGGTAACATCTTGCTGCAAAGTTACTGCGATCATATGTTCATATTGCATCTTTTTATCTCCAAAATCTTGCAGAAAGAACTGGGAGTTGTATTGACTCCCCCTACAAGAACAGACAGAGCAGATGATTGGAAGGGACTCGAACTAACGCGTAGATTACAAATTAAATTTGAAGATGTAGAAAGGTTAAACTAATGATTATACTCCTATTTAATTCCATCTTGTTGATTTCAGGTCACAGGAGTCCTTAATAATCTTAGCTTTTTCTTGCACTGACAGGCCTGCTAGTGACATTGCTATATCAGGACTAGGATGGATTGCTGTTGAACCAGTCAGGAAATCAATTAAAGGGTCGAATCTAAATTTTGAAGATACCACCAAAGAACTCCATTTGACAGTCCACGTCCCGAGGCCAGTTGAGATTTTTGTCCGACCTCCATTACCGGTGGGTAAGACCGGCTCAGAATGTTACCAATATCGAGAGTTAACCGAGAAGGAAGAGGAACTGAGACCAAAATGGCATTATTAGTTGGTGTGAGGGACTTAATCCATTCCTGAGAATAAACAGATTGGCCATTCTGACTTGTAACTGAAAGGCAAATCATCATTTTCTTAGAACGTTAACTAGATTCTTGTGTGTGGTGGAAAAGATCAATAAGCAATTTTAAAAACAAATCTAAACATAAGGGCAGGGATTGACAAATTGAACTCCGTCTGATTTGGTTTGAGGTTAACATGTTAAATATGGTTTGTTCGGGTTGAATTTGATATTTTGAGTCTGACTAATCATGAAAATTGAGTTGGTACGATTTGAAGTTAACATTTGATCGAGTTGAATTTGATATTTTTTGACTCCGACCAATCAAGAAAATTGAGTTGGTAAGATTTAATTTGATTAGATTCGACTTGATTTTAAATTTTAATATTCAGATCATCTTGAATAATTTCAAAATTTAAAGAATTTAATTCATTTTAAATAATTTTATAACAATTATATCTTTAGTTTGATAAGATTAAAGCTGTTTTTGGATTTGCGATTTGGTGGAGATAAGTACTTATTCACTGCAGCTTCTAAACGCAATCACATGTTTAGATCTGCGGGCAAACAATCGAAAGTTAGAGGAAAGTGCGATTTACTTAACGATTTCTGCAGTGGCACTGTAGAAATTGAAAAGTAGAAAGAGAGTTGTGCTAGAAATTCTACTTTTTATTAATAACTTTTTGATAATTATTATTTTTCATTATACCCTCAATTAATGAAAAGCAAGTCTAACGTATCGTCTTCTTCGTAATTTCTAGCTCTTCATGTTCTTCGTCCTCTTAGGCGTTTACCATTTCGCTCGCCTCTGCGTTTTTTTTCCCTTATTTTAATTTAGTATGGAGTTTATGTAACGACTACTTAGTTTTCTTTCCGTAACATGAGCTGCAAAATGAAAAATGTTATCTCCAATATATGAGTTTTTGCATTTCCAGTCCTTGATTAATCTTGCAAGTGAGATAGCAAGCCATTGGATCCACTATTGAACTCGAAGATACTAGCCTTGCATTATTCTTAGGTTATGTTGTATTGTCCTATTTTTTAGTCTTTTTATTTCTTTTCAACAAGTACAATTGCATTTGCCAAATACATATTTTCACACTTCAGCAGTTATCAAAACAATAATTTCAAACACATAAATACTTATTGAGAATTAGTACTGATCATTCAGCATGTTGATTTTAGTAGGTTATCAACCACTACCGGTCTCTCAAACCAGGCCTAAATTTTGCAATTAATTATGGGCCTTTAAGTTTCGTATAAAATTTTGGGCTTAGGTCCAATCCGTTATAAATCATAAGCCGCGTAAGAACTAGTTAAAAGCCAATCACAATTCACAAATTTTCTCCTAAGAAATAAATAAATAACAAAAACAATAAAACTTCATTTTCCCGCCTCTTTAAGCTCTTGATGCGTCCACTGAAATTCAAAATCAGAAATCTCATGCCCCCCTCCCTCCAAGAAATTAGCATCACCGCCAGGCTCCGTCGCCGCCGATCACCGCTGATTACTGGGTTTCGAAACTCGGAAACCCTCAGGATCTCCAACTCGCTCCCTCGCTTTCACCCAATTGGCGATTTTTCTACTCTCTGAAGAAAATGTACATCAAAGAGATATGCTTGGAGGGGTTCAAATCCTATGCGACGAGAACAGTGGTCCAGGGTTTCGACCCGTTCTTCAACGCTATAACGGGTTTGAATGGGTCGGGTAAATCCAACATTTTGGACTCGATTTGCTTCGTGCTTGGCATAACCAATTTGCAACAGGTTCGTGCTTCGAATCTGCAAGAGCTGGTCTACAAGCAAGGCCAAGCAGGAATTACTAAGGCTACTGTGTCTATTGTGTTCGATAATTCTGATAGGAGTAGGAGTCCTCTTGGTTACGAGGACCATTCGGAAATCACTGTGACTAGACAGGTTAGTTCTTGAGTGACGACGGATTCGTTTAATTTTGACGATGGAAATGCTTAAATTTTGTTGATTTCTCTTTGGCATATTGGAAAGTATAAGCATTTACAGCCTGAATCCTAATAAATGGTGACGTATTTTGACAATTTGTGAAATTTGGTGGGAGTTAATTTTCTATGCTAGGCTAATGTGTTGTTATTGATGCATAGATTGTGGTTGGTGGAAGAAACAAGTACTTGATAAATGGAAAGCTTGCCCAACCTAGTCAAGTACAGAACATGTTCCATTCTGTCCAGTTAAATGTCAACAATCCACATTTTCTTATTATGCAAGGACGCATCACCAAGGTGTTAAATATGAAACCACCTGAGATATTGTCAATGCTTGAAGAGGCCGCAGGGACGAGAATGTATGAGACAAAGAAGGAGTCTGCGTTGAAAACTCTCGAGAAGAAGCAGAGTAAGGTTGATGAGATTAATAAGCTTCTTGACCAGGAGATATTGCCTGCGTTGGAGAAGCTGAGGAAGGAAAGGATGCAGTACATGCAGTGGACCAATGGAAATGCAGAATTGGATCGATTGAAAAGGTTTTGTATTGCTTATGAGTATGTTCAGGCGGAGAAAATTCGAGAAAGTGCAGTGAATGAGGTTGAACATGTAAAGGCCAAGGCTGCAGAGATTGATGGTGACACAGCAAGTATGCAGAGGGAAATACAAGAAATGGAGTTGGAAGTGTCAAAGTTGACTGCAGAGAAGGAGGCAACTATGGGTGAGGAAGTAAAAAATTTGTCAGATAAAGTTGACAAGCTCTCTCAAGATCTTGTGCGAGAAGTATCAGTATTAAGTAACAAGGAAGATAATCTGAGAAGTGAAAACAAGAACGCCAAAATGGTAACTGCCTTTCCGTTACCAAGTTGTTTTTTCTCTTTAGTGTTTGTTTATGAAATTCAAATACCAAAAGTTTAGTGTTCATAATTCATTCTGTTTCACTAGATGAATAATACCATTGAGGACCTGAATAAATCTCTAGAAGAAAGGGCCATAGCTGTTAGAAAGTCTGAAGATGGAGCAGCTGACCTCAAGAATAGATATGAAGAACTATCTAAGAGTTTGGAAGAGAATGAGAAAGATTACCAAGTAAGCAGTACCTCAATCTTTTTGTTTTCATCTTAAATTCTCCTGGATTTGTTATGAGCAAGTCCATATTGGCGTGGATAGGGTGTACTAGCTGGGAAAAGCAGTGGAAATGAAGAGAAGTGCCTTGAAGATCAATTAGGTGAAGCTAAAATTGCAGTTGGGAATGCTGAAACAGAATTGAAGCAGCTGAGAACAAAAATTAACCATTCTGAAAAAGAGTTGAAAGAGAAAAAGCATCAATTATTGTCAAAGCGTGAAGAAGCAGTTTCTGCAGAACAGGAATTAAATGATAGAAGGAAGGATGTGGATAATGTTAAAGTGGCTTTAGAATCTCTTTCATATAAGGACGGTGAAATGGAAGCTCTACAAAAGGTTCACGTGCTTTAAAATTTTTGTGCTGACCAAACATTCAGATGTTCTTTTTGGAGAACATCAGAGGAGAAAAATCAGATGGTTTTTAGTTGTTATATATTGTGTTTGAACCCATATGGTTGTATATTTACCTTCAATTCCAATACATTTTTCAGGATCGTTCAACTGAGTTGGAGCACGTGCAGAAATTAAAAGATCAAATACGTGATCTTTCAGTCCAAGTCTCAAATGTTCAGTTCAACTATCGTGATCCTGTGAAGAACTTTGATAGGTCAAAAGTAAAGGGTGTGGTGGCAAAACTTATTAGAGTAAAGGATAGTGCGACGATGACTGCATTAGAAGTAAGCAAAGTGTAACTTTTCCTGGTAATGATGAAAAGCTTGTTTGATGGATGAAAACCTTTTCAAATTTTAATAAATTTGTAGGTCACTGCTGGCGGGAAATTGTATAATGTTGTTGTAGACACTGAAAATACTGGAAAGCAACTCCTTCAAAATGGAAATCTACAAAGGAGAGTGACAATTATACCTTTGAACAAAATTCAATCACATACACTACCCGCAAAAGTTAAACAGGCTGCAGTTCGACTGGTCAGTAATTGTTGTCATCCTTTCACTTTGGTTTGATGCCAGGTAGCATACATTTTTGTTGATTTTGAAATGATATGATTAGGTTGGCAAGGAGAATGCAGAACTGGCACTTTCTTTGGTTGGTTATGATGAGGAACTAAAGGTATGCTGCCCCCGGCCCCTTCATAGTTGTCTCAAATCACCGTCCCATTGTGTATAAATTTGTAGTTTGTTGGTGTTACCTTAAGTTTCTGCAACAAGATGTGTAAAGTATCTTCCTGTACATGGGCAATGTTGCTTGCTGTTGAATATATCTGTTTTGTTAGAGCTTATATCATGCTTAGTCTCTATTATTATGTTCTTATCTCTTGTTTATTTTGCTATGCAGAGTGCAATTGAATATGTTTTTGGTTCAACTTTCATTTGCAAATCCGTAGATGCTGCAAAGGAGGTATCCCACTTAGTGATGCTCTTATATTTGTCATATATACAGTGAGCAACTCATTGAATGTTCCATAGGTTGCTTTTAATCGAGAAATTCGTACTCCAAGTGTTACCCTTGAAGGTGATGTATTCCAACCGAGCGGTCTGTTGACTGGTGGAAGCCGCAAGTAAGTTGCTTCTTCAGCTACCCATGTGGATTTTTACCTCCAGTCCCAACCTATTTTTGCAATCCATGAAAGAAAAAAGAAGTAAAACAATTTCTCTGGAGTTTCTAATATGTAATTTTGTCAGTGAAACATATATTATTAAGGAAATATAATTATTTCAGGGGTGGTGGTGATCTTTTGAGGCAGCTTCATAAATTGGCCGAGGCTGAATCAAATCTTCTGCTACATCAGAGAAGGTTGTCTGAAATCGAAGCACAGGTGAGATATGCTTTATCTATTTCACCTGCACATTAAGGAAACTTGTATCTCACATCGAGTTTTACTATCGGTATATGAATCATGTGTTAATGTACATTCTCACATTTTTTTAATTATGAATGTTTGCCTTCTTTATTGGTGAATAGACATACTTCCTTCTTAGTTTTGCTACTCTGATTTTCCCTTTCAAAATTGCAGATAAAAGAGCTCATGCCTGTTCACAAGAAGTTCATGGACCTTAAAAAACAGTTGGAGCTTAAATCATATGACCTCTCTTTATTTCAGGGAAGGATCGAGCAAAATGAGCATCATAAGGTTTTAAAGCGTCTCCGCTCTACGCTTAAAACGCCATCCTATTTTCTGCAGTAATATTGCTTCCAGTTTTGGCCTTGTGCAGTGATGTACACTCAAACTCCTTTCACATTTTCTCACTTCCTTACTTTCTCCTTTTTATTTTGGGGTGGGGGCGGTGTCCAGCTTGGTGAATTAGTAAAGAAGATTGAGCAAGAACTTGAAGAAGCAAAAGTCGCAGCCAAAGAAAAGCAAGCTGTGTATGATAAGTGCCTTGATGAGGTTAAAAGGCTTGAAAAATCAATAAAAGAGCATGACAGTAGTCGTACGAACAGGCTCAAAGACTTGGAAAAGAAAATCAAGGTCATCAAGGCTCAAATGCAGTCAGCTTCAAAGGACGTCAAGGTAGCTATCCAATTATCCTTATCATTTTTTAGAAATTTGTTGGACATTGATCGAGAAATTCCAGAAATGAAACGATACTCTTTTGTTGGACAAATTCAGGAAGAACTAGATTTGTTTCTGAAAATTTGATTTAATTCCTCAACGGGTCTCTAATGCCCTGGGCATGTTTCGCTGGTTTGTAGAGGCACGAGAATGAAAGGGAGAGACTAATTATGGAACAGGAAGAAGTTAAAAAGGAGCTTGCGTCTTTGGAGAGTCAGCAAGAATCTTTAAGTAAAAACATCGACTCCCTCAATGCAGAATTAGAAGAGCAAAAAGTCAAGGTAAACTTAGATATTTGTATTTGCAAGTTCATGGTCTCAAATAATTGCAACATTCCCCGTCTTGCAGGTTGCTTCCACCCGTAAGAATCATGAACAAGCCCAGTCTGAATTGAATTTAATTCGTCAAAAGATGAAGAATTGTGATGCACAGATAAGTGGCATTCTCAAAGAGCAGAAAACACTCCAAAACAAACTTAGTGAGTTGAAGCTGGAGAAGAAGAAGTTGGAAAATGAGGTAATCTTTCTGATGGAGTACATACACATATTTCCCACCTTGAGTCACTGAAGCAATTACATTTTAATAGGTGAAAAGAATGGAAATGGAGCAGAAAGATTGCTCTATGAAGGTAGAGAAATTAATCGAGAAGCATCCGTGGATTGCTTCTGAGAAACAGCTTTTTGGCAGAAGTGGTACAGACTATGATTTTACGTCCCGTGATGCTTTTAAAGCCAGGGGGGAGCTTGAGAAGCTACAAGCTGAGCAATCAGGGTGTGAGAATAAGAAAATTTCAATTGCTATAGTTCTCATGTTGCTATTTGTCTTAATAATGTATTAACAGCAGTTGCTTTTATACTATAAGCCTTGCAGCCTTGAGAACTGATTGAACTTTCGTTTTCTCTTTTCTGTTTTGTTTCTATGTTCGCGGCAGTCTTGAGAAAAGGGTGAACAAGAAAGTAATGGCAATGTTTGAGAAAGCTGAAGATGAGTACAATGATTTGATTTCCAGGAAAAACATCATTGAGGTTGTTAAAAGCCTGATATGTTCATAAATTGTTGTATCTCCGCTTTGGCACTTACGCCATGCTTATAACCTCTTAATGTAGAATGATAAGTCTAAAATCAAGAAGGTGATTGAAGAGCTAGATGAGAAGAAGAAAGAAACTCTCAAAGTTACTTGGGTTAAAGTAAACAAGTGAGTTTCTGCTTTTCTTCTCCTTTCACAACTGCCATCTCTTTGGGACTGCCGTCTCTTTGTTCTACCCATATAATTGTTTGTTTCCTGATTAGTGAAGATCTTAGTGTAAGTGATGGATGCTTTCATTCTTGGCTTTGCCAAAAGTTAAAATCACATTTGTATCCTAACATGTCCCCTTCTTCAGTGACTTTGGATCCATCTTTTCTACCCTATTACCTGGAACCATGGCAAAACTAGAACCTCCTGAAGGCTGCAGTTTCCTTGATGGTCTTGAGGTTCGTGTTGCATTTGGTAGTGTTTGGAAACAGTCGCTGTCAGAACTAAGTGGTGGCCAAAGATCCTTGCTGGCCCTCTCTCTAATCTTGGCCCTCCTTCTCTTCAAGCCAGCTCCCCTGTATATTCTTGATGAGGTATATTTTACAGCCCTATTTGTCATTCTCTTCAGCTTGGAATGAACCCTTGATCATTTTTACGCACAGAACCAAATCATTGTTGTGGAATTCCACGTTTATTATGGGGAACTGACACATTCGCATGAATTCTACAAATCTCTGAATTTCCTTCAAAGGGCATCATGAAATCATTTGAAGCGTATTGGCATAACCGGGGTATTCTTATGCATGCAAAACTTCTCTTCTGGTTCTTCATGCAAGTGATTAATAGTTGATGTGGTTTTGACAGGTTGATGCTGCTCTTGATTTAAGTCACACACAGAACATAGGGAGAATGATCAAAGCTCACTTCCCACACTCCCAGGTCCTCTCATTTTCTTTTTATATTGAATGAAAAATGGGATAAGAAGTATAGATAATATCTTAATGACAATAGGGAATCACACAAGTTCTCTTTAACAAGGTTTCCTCTCTTTTCAAGCTAGCGTAACTGGTTTTGTTTGTCTGAAAACTTCTCTTTTCAATGTTTGGTGTAGTTTATTGTGGTTTCTCTGAAAGAAGGCATGTTCAACAACGCCAACGTCCTTTTCCGGACAAAATTTGTGGACGGAGTTTCAACAGTTCAAAGGACTGTAGCTGCTAAACAGAACAAGTAACATCTTATGTATGATCAGGTTCCCTTGATGCATCTTGAAGTTCTCGTCTTTTTTGTTTTGTTGTTCCACTTCGTTATGGCAAGATTCAAACTTGTTTATGAATTATTATATATATTTAATAATTTATTTTTCAAATTAAAAAGAAAAACAACTGAAACCATGTTCTTGTGTCATCTCTACAGTTCTCTTGATGGCTTCTGGAACGAGTTTTCAGAGACTTTAACCGTACTTCCAGGTAACTGAAGCTGATTTGTAGATGATGTGAACTGATGTAAACTTGTGTACTTGTTTGATAATATATTGTTAATTATATAAAAGTATCTAACATTTGGTCTGTTTCAACGGTAAATTGCACAAAGCTATGTACTTCTCGAATTTGCTTGACCTTGTATGATAAAAAAGGAAAAAAAACCAAAAAGCTAAGATATGACTTGTACATCATTTAACTGAACTTGAGTGGGGAGCCAAAGTTTCCAAGTTTTAGAGATGACTTTGAAGATTTTGGATTATCAGATCATTATCAAATTCAAAGAAGCCTATGATTTTGGGTTATTTATATAGTATATTGTTAATCCAACGTTTATCAGTAAAGTCTTGTGGATATGTGGAATTAAAGTATGTAATATACTAGAATAGCAAAGCTTCTAAAGTGAGAATGAGTTGAAAATCAACATTCAAGCTTTTACCTCGCGCACAGGCAATGAAATTTTAAGTTCACGAATTGAAATCAATCCATCAATCACAATCCACAGACGAAAACAATGACAATGAGAGTTGAACACAATCCTCAAGTCATGATAAAGACTCGAATTCAATCCATCAGTCAATCCACAAACGAAATCAATCACAATGAGAGTTGATCACAACCCTCAAGTCATGCCAAAGACTTTTGGTGCTCTTCCAACTTAGCTCCATAAATCTTTGAATTTTTCCATCTTATATAAATTATATGAATTTTTCCAAGCCTCCATTTCCATGCACAGGCCCACCTGATTAATCGCACTTGTCTCCAAGTTCATGACTTCTGACTTACTTTGAGCCATATGCTACTTGTTGAATTGGTCCACGCCTAATCCAGTCAGTGACCACACTGTATAGAGTCCAGATCCTCCATCCAATATAACCTTATTTTACTTTGTCAAACTTAAAAATATCATTGTTATTTTTAAATTTTAAACACGCTGTTACTCTTCTGTCTAACTCAAAATGCGTATAGATTATTAGCTAAGCCAAACCAGTTGATGTCCTCTCTGATGTCTACTTCAGAAATCCCACTCTCTTCTCTTCGCCATCCAACCGATGTCTCTTCTTCGTATGACTTCAGAAATCCACTCTCTTCTCTTTGCCTCCTTCCTACCTTGTAAATTTATCTGAGAAGGATGAAGCATGAATACCATCAAGCATTTTATTTGTAACCCTGTCTATTGGAGCATTTACGACCTAGAGCATGCACGGCCGTGTAGCGTAACTCACCGTCGTGCAGTGCCGTGAGTTATTAAGAACAACCATGATTTTGAATTAATTAATACAAACATTAACAAAAAATGTAATAATTGAAATTAAGAAATAAATGTAAAAAAAGCGGATATTATCGAATAAGTTTTTTATATTTATTTATTTGTGCATTAAGGAATTAAAATGAAAGTTAACATATTACAAAAAGACAATATTAATATATTCATTACAAATAAGATTACGATACTGATGATGATTGTAATCGATAATTATTTGTCATTTCCAAAGCAATGTTTAACTAAGATTTCCCGTCATTTAACTTGTTTATTTATGCGCGTGATCCGATTTTCATGTGTTTGAAACTTTATTTTCCTTCTCACAAAGCAAATTAACTTTGTGGGTAAATATCACAACATTTGAAGAAAGGTAATAATTTGACGATTTTCAAGTATCTTTAACTGTTGTTTGTTTTTTTTGTTAGTTATTTTTATTATCATTCCCTGTATCTCCCTCTATATCTGTGTTTAACCAATTCTTGAGCTTACTTAATTTTTTTTACCATTCCTTTATCTCTAATCAATTATTGAGGAATGGCTCAGCAGACCAATTGAGTCTGTTGCCCATAATGCATTATTTTATTAATTTACTTGCCTCTAGTAGTTGTTAAATTGAATTTGTCATTTATGTTTTCCTTACAGTAAGTGTTGAAGATATTTCGAATTCATTAATATCTAACTTTTTTGTTTCTATTTATAGTTTCTGTTTTTACATATACGTGAGTGATAATTAATGTATATTGTAAATGTTGAGTTGCTTAATATTGACTTGTGGTTAAGAACTTTTAAAACATATTATTTATTTTATGAGAAGAATTTACCGTGAAACTTTTTTTGTTATAGGAATTAAATAAGGTATGCATGGCAAATTAAAAAATATGCCAGTATTTTCTTAACACTCCTTTTTAGTTGTGTTAATAATTTTATCTGAAAATAAAGCAATAATAGTACTTCCTTTGTAAATTTGACAGGTGTAAAAATGGAAGGTAAATCTATTTCATATCATTGTTGGATGCATTTTTTCATTAGAATGAGTGACATTTTTCCCTTAATTTCTGGATTAATTATTGGACTTTATACATATTTTTCCTGCTAAATTGTTTAGTTTACTAAAATTTGCATTTATAATTGTTCATGTTTAATTTGTA
>JAOTAY010000006.1:36260538-36282825 GCA_025629805.1 Erythroxylum baracoense | reverse complement strand
ACCTGCACTTCACTTCACACACAACACTCATGTCTTCACTCACAACACAGCACACACACACTCACCTGCACTTCAGCAACACTCACGCACACACCACTCACTGTTCACTCACGCACTGCACACACAGCTGCAACAGCACTCTCCACACACGCACAAGCCACTTCAAAAACAGCACACTACCTTCACCTCACACACAAAACCAGTCCTCTCCTTTTCACTTGAAATAACCTTCAGCTTTTCTAAACACTCCACACACGCAAAACACCAACTTCAACAACAACACAGCACACCACCTTCACCTCACACAAAAAAAAAAACAGCCCTCCCCCTTCTTAGACACACTCACGCACTGCACACCTTCCACACTGCACACACTCTCGCACTGCACACACTCACTATCTTCCTGTTCACTCACGCACAACACTCCAGCACATACACACACACAACACCACACTCACACAAACACACACTCCCTGTTCACTTACAACACCAGCACACTACGCACGGCACTCTTCAAAACAGCACTTCTCCCTCTCCTCCTCACACTCATGCACACACTCTTCTTTTATTTCACTCACAGCCAGCTCTCACATTCTTTTCTTTTCTTTTTTTTACGCACCCACTCCAGTCCACTCTCTCTTATTTTCTGTCCACACCCAGCTCACGTTACTCTCCTTTTTTCAGTTCACGCACCCACACCTTCACTCCCAGCTCTTTCCAGCTATACTCTTGTGTTTTGGCATGGGTCTTTTGGTGTTGGTGGGTCTCTCCTCATGTGCTGCGTCTCCAACTTTTCTTTAATTCCTCCAGCTAATGTGTGTCTCTACAGTGCTATGGCTCTTGATGGTGGGTCAGCTTTCTACATGGGTCTTTGCTTGATGTGTTGTTTTGGTGGGGTTCCTTGTGCCTCCCAACAGCTCACGCTCCTCTCCTTGGCTTGTGAGAAAAGATCACTGATTCTCCATCAATCACATACAAAAGCAACGAAAGCATGAAGAAATTAAGAAGTTTGTGTCTAAAATGTCGAAGAAGGAGACAAGAGAGGCTCTCAAATTTGTTACTAAAATCAAATGCATTTCCTACAAATTAAACATGAACAATTATAAATGCAAATTTTGGTAAACTAAACAATTTAGCAGGAAAAATATGTATAAAGTCCAATAATTAATCTAGAAATTAAGGAAAAAATGTCACTCATTCTAATGAGAAAATGCATCCAACAGTATAAAACTATTGTCGTTAGTGAAAATATTAAACTGGGTGAAGATCCTGCAGATGTAAGCAAGGTATGCTGAACTGCGTTACCAAATTTCGGTGTTGATCTATATTTATACATTTAATTTTTCTGGTTTTTTATTGTACTAGAAATGACTGGGAAAAATATGAAAGTTTGTGAAACCATTATATCCTTTAGATTTTTCGGTAAATATAGTAAATTATGTAAACTTTTGTGAGGAAAAGAAAATAAAACTCCTAACCTAAAATAATAATATAACAATATTTGAATGAATGTATCCTTCAACATATTATAAAGACATGATATATAAAAAATAAATCTAAATTTCTAAGTAAAAATAAATAATAGAAATTTCTAGGAATTGATTTGATTGCCTAAGTTTTTAATTTCTATATATAACATTTCAAAACTTATTTTTTTTGGGACCACCCTCACACTCGGCCTAGCCTGGTTCGGTATGATTTTGACCTAGATTGACTAAGTCATGAACAGACCATGGGCTAAAAGTGTAGTCAGGCCGAGCACGACCGACCTCGTGACTCTACCGTTACTTTAAAAATGACGTCATTTTTTCTTTTTTTAAATAAAAATGGGTCAGGTTGGCCTAGGTATAATCAGCCACAGGCTTACCTATCCCACGGGCCACCTAGCCCATAGTTGGGCCAGGCTGGGCCAGGAGTGACCTGAGCCCGGCCTGACCATAGAACAGTTACTCAATATAATAATTTAGATAAAAGATATCGATATTTTAAATTTTAAGAAAATTTTAATTTTTAAATTAGAAAACCTTAATTCTCATTTTTTTCCAAAAATATTTTCTCTTGAATTTTCGTTAAAAATTAATGAAGAGATATATAGGTTATAAATATCAAACTTAGATTAACCAAATATCATTAATGTAATAATTTAACTTAATTCTTAAACTTGATAAGAACTAATTGAACAGGATTATAATTAATAATTTAAGATGATTATAATAAATTATTAATTTAAGTTAGATTTAATAATTTTGGTTCAAATATAAGAATTAAGTTAAATTGTCTTATAAATAATATTTTATTTTATTATTTTTAACTGAAATTTAAGAACCTAATTTTTTTTCAAAACTTAAACTTATGAGTTCATTTCGATAATTTAAAAATTAAGAAAATTTTAAACTATAGAAAATATTATTGTCCTTTTCAGAGACCTTATAAACCTAAAAATCAATATTGAAAACAACCATCCAAGCCAAGGACAGAGGACAGTCGATCAAAGTCAGTATGGACCGTCTGATTCTTTTCTTAGGACATTAAATTCAAGCGACATGACTTAAAAACCATTCATTAATTATGATGTTGCAACTTTCTTGCATCTATTTTGTAATATATCTTATCTGCCACAAAATTTGGTAATATAGTTAAGGATAACATTCATTACCTACGTCATCACACCCAGTCCGAATCTCACATCAACGCAGAGTTTGGAGAGATTTGATAGTACACAGTCTTACCTCTACAGAGTAGAGAGGTTATTTCCGATAGACCCACATACAAATGTAACAATGAAAAAAAAAGTACGTAGTATAGTAATAATACAATAAAAAATTACAAATAAGTGATGCAAGTTAAAAAAAGGAAATAAATAAACTAAAATAAATAAATAATTCATTTGTTTTATTCAAATAAACATAAAAGATGTCATAAAATAACTAAATACATTAAAAAACTAATAAATACTTAGAATAAAGGAATATCAAATAATTAAAATAAAATAATAACTTTAGAAAAATAAATAAAATAAAATAAAAATATAGCAGCATAATAACAGTTTATCAAAAAGATGTCTAGCTTATCAACAAGATGCACTTGTCAAGAAATTCACATGCAAAATAAAACTTGCAAACAGTCATAATAAAAATGCATTCAAGAGTTAAAAGCAAGTAGTCATAATGTATGTAGCAACAAAGATGAAACAATTAGAAGGGGATAGATATACCGTTACTAGAGCCTTTACAAACACAAAACTCAAAATTGGGAGTCACACTGCTAAAATTTGAAAAACTCCACTTTACCACAAGATATTATCAATATATTTTAATTATTAAATCAAAATTTATTTGAAATATATATATTTTGAAGATAATTTAAATTTAATTATATTTACTAATATTATTAAATTATATTTAATTAAATAAAATTACTAACTAAAATTAAATTGTCCATAATTTCTTATTAATAATTAAACTTAATTGATTAAATATATAATACTAAATTAAATTATTCATAATTTATTAATAATTAATATATTAAATATTTAAGTAATATATATTTAATTGATAATAAATTAGATTATAAACAATATAAACAAAAAAGAAAATTCATTTTTTATAGTTTTGTAATTTTTTAAAATCGTAAGAAACCAAAATTAATCAAACAAAGGGATTTTTATCAATTTAAAAAACAAAAACAGATAATTAAAAATAAAAATAGAAACAAATAAATCATGAGAAGGAAAATGTTACAAAAATAAAATTATAAAATATTTTGATATTTTAAAATAATTAATTGTACTAATAATATATCAAATCATAATTACGAATAATTTAACCTTATAATTAATACCAAAACCAACACCCGTCTTCATCAGTAGTGGAAATTCAAGTCTACATTAATCACCGGCATTGCACGGTTGCACCTCCAGAGACAAGCAGCTGTGCCTTTCGTAGCTTTGAGCCTTGAGATTTGAGAAGCGGTTAAAATACACGTCTTATTGTTTGTTCACTTACTGTATTACAACTCTCTTCTAATACATCTTATTCATATATTTATACAGATAAAGAGAGTTAAAAAATGGGTCTACATAAATATGTGGATAAGATTTAATAAAATATGATAGGAACACTAATTAGTACAGGAAATCTACATAAATATGTGGATAAGATTTAATGTTACATAATGGAAACATCATAATCGGTACAGGAGATCTAATTCCGTTAAAAGACTAACAACCGTAATAAGTTTGTCTTGTCCTTGGATTTATTAATATTTATTATTAAATATTTAAATATTTATTAATAATCATAATAAATATTCCAAATAAAATTTCATTATCCCATTTATTTTAGTTTTTTGGCATAACTTGAGATTTCAAAAATAAAATTATTCTGATATTTTAAAGAATTAATTATTTAAGAAATAAAATTATTCAATAAAAAAATAAAACTTAAATATTGAATCATAGATAGTAATAATTATTTAAAATTAAATATTTTTATTCAATAATTATGCTTTAGTAAATATGATCGAAATTATGAATATTTATCAAATAAATTTAGTTTATAAATTAATTGATAACATTAAGTTATCTCCAATTTGTTAGTATTTTCTCATTATCAAATAACAGTTACCTCATAATCAAACCTAAATCCTTCCCATGAGTCGAAGTTTATAACCATAACCTTTTGACATTCCTAATACTACTCCTCTTAGGATTACAAAATACCAGTTGAAAGGGAACTCTGCATCAACCCTTCTCCTATATATCTGTAATGAATTGAACAAGCTATTATTCTGCAAATACCATGCGTTCTTCTTCTTCTTCTTTGTTTTGGAAAGGCGCCATTGTCTGTTTCTTGCTGTTATTGTACATTATTTTCAGCATACTACTAAAGTTGCTGAAACTTTTACGTGACTTTATTCACAACGCCAATGCTTATACTTCTGAGCCTACAACTGATGAGATACATACGCAGAGATTGGAAAGTGATCCACATCACATCGATGAAGCTAAAGGGCAACGTTGGACAGTAATTCTTTTGGGGTCGACTTATTGCAGAAGTGAACAAGATAATGCATTTGACGGGGAATGTGTTATATGTCTTGAAAGGTTTAAAGAAGGTGAAGTGTGTTGGGCTATTCCATCTTGCAGACATGTCTTCCACGCTCATTGTGTTCAAGAATGGCTGAACCAGAAAACTAGCCGCCCACTTTGTAGAAGCTCTGTTTAGTTATGACTTAATAGTGGCAGAAGATTGAAGCCATTTTTTTTTTAATACAAAGGAAAGAAAAAAAATGATGATACAACACTATCGCATCACTCTGCGATACAACACTCCTTGCAGTTCCTATTGTACAATCTCCGTAGTTTCTGTTGGAGGTTCTTGAAGTACATGCGGTCCTAGACTTGTTAACAAGGCTAGAGTAGCCAGTTTGTCGACGCTCTGATTCCTTTCGCGATAGACTTGTTGAAGCTGAACATCCCAATCTTGACTCAATAAAGCATGAATGTCCTGCACCATCAATTTAGAGGAAGAGAAAATGTTGATTACCTCTAGAGAATCCACTTCGAGGATAACATTGCGATAACTAAGGTCCTATGCCAATTTAAGCCCATCATGCACTCCCCAAAATTCAGCAATTAATAGGGAACATTCTCCATTATATTTCATGAATCTACCCCACCAATGCCCATGCTAGGCCCGAATTAAACCCCCAGTAGTTCCAATAGACGATCCATGTTGAAGTGCTCCATCGGTGTTTAATTTTACCCAACCCTCCTTCAGTGGGTTCCAACCTACAAGGTGACCTACAACCAAACCCTGTGCTTTAATAACTCGACCAGTTACTATTTGGCCGTAACTACCCAAGTTACATAGTCTAAAACAATATGATGTCCCAATTTCGGCCAAATAAAACCACTTTCAAAAAGACTTTTGTTTTGCCACTACCATAAATGCTAGCAAGAGATACCATATATTGTGGCCCACTCCCTCGTTTGCACTTAAACCGATTTAGTAAGATTGGATCGCAACTACATCATCTTGTCCTACTGAAGGAATTCAAACTCGATCACCTCGGTGGGATATTTATGCCAAAAGGATTTCACCCTGGTACAATCCCGAAGTGCATGTAAAATTGTTTCTTCTTGTCCACAGAACTGACAACTACTATCTGATGCTATATGTCTAGCGACGCGTTGTTGGTTGGTCAGCAGCTTGCTTTGGGCTAGAAGCTAGAGAAAGGATCAAATACGTTGTGGACCTGACCATTTCCATATCATAGTCCAGATCGGATTTTGGCCCTCCGGTGTTAAATCTTCTATTAATTCATAAGCGGATGCAACTGTGAAACCACCATGTTTTCATGGGCCCCACACTACATGTCACTTAATGGAGGTCGAATTGTCGCAATAGTCAAACCAATTGTAGAGGAAAGATAGTTCTGGAACATATGTCATTTACTGTTTCCATCCTCATCCACACACTCTGTAACTTTCGTATACATCAATTTATCAAGGACGGGGGATGTCATCTCAAATAAGAGAGGACCTCAATCATCTATCCAATCGTCGAGCCAAAAACATATATGGCTTCCATTACCAAGCTGCCATTTGATACCTTGGCAGACAAAACCCCACGTAGTTGATATTCCCCGCCAAATTACCGAAGCCCCTTGCTTATGCAGCATTTGAGGGATGTGATGTACATTTAAGCGATATTTGGCTCAAAGTACCTGTACCCATAACGCTGAGGGCTTAGTGAACAATTCTCATCCCAACTTAGTAAGTAAGGCATTATTGGATGATCGAATTCGTTTAATCCCAAGACCCTCTGCTTTTTTCAGACGACTAATGATGTCCTAGTTAACTAAGTGTAGTTTTTATTGTCTATCATGTGAACCCTGTAAAAAATTCCACATTATTTTTTCCAAATCATCACATAATTGTCATGATAGCCTCATAGTTTATATCGTAAATATTGGGAGGGAAGAGATCACTGATTGTGTTAAAGTGACTCGTCCTGTAAGCAACAAAACCCACGCCCACCAACTTGCTAGCTTCTGTTGGGCTCGATCCAGTATATACTGATAAGTAAAGCCCTCAAGTAAATAAACATAAATTTTCAGTTAAAGATTTTCAATAATTCTAATATGATGTAATTAATACAAGTTATGTATTGAATAAAAAGATTTAATAATTAAAAAAATAAAATATGAAACAACATTGTTAAAAGATTAGAAATTGTCCCTCCATGATTTAGGTTTTTCTTATACAAAATATGTATCTTTAATTTTAATATTTTCATTAGAATAAAGATTCGATTCTATCGGTCAATTTGAATATTAAATGAATGAAAATTTTAACGAAATTATATTTTTATCTTTTATTTACCGACGTTAACACGACACAAGTTTACTTCGTTGTGTAGTATACACGTATTATTGTGTATCTACATATTTAATTAAACTTAAAGTTATTATCTTTAATTCTAATTATATGTATTAAATTATAATTAAAAATGATGATCATGATTTAATCTACATAATATAACTTAACTCTAACAAACTTAATTTCAACAAAAATACTTATTTTAGAATTTAAATTAAACAATCTGCAAATTTAAGATTTATTTTGAATATTATGAAAACTCATATTTTCGTAAAAGTATTATAATTAAAAATACATTTTCCCTTTTTTTTTTCTAAACCACGTTTCTCAAAATTAGACCAAGTCATAAGATAATATACGTCATGTTCTTCCTGATCTAAAGAGATATAAAAGCCTTTTAGTTGGTCTAGCAATAGGTAAATGGCTTGAATTTAATCTAATTTTTTGAAAATTATTCAAAATTTGATTAATTTAATTTTTATTTTTTAATTTTAATTTGTTGATTCAGCTGAACTAGTCTGCCTCCCTACCTTTCAAAGGCCACATTAACAAAGCACACACCTAATTAGTAGCTCTCGGTGGATATATATGTACACGAAACATCCTACTTGTAGGCTTTTTGGGCACTATCCTCGTGTGGAGGACTTTGTTTATAATTCAAGTCCTCCAAACAGAAATTAAGAACCTTTTTTTCAACCATAGACCAAAACAAAAGTCTTCAGCATGATTTTTGGATTAGCGTCATGTAAATACAATGGTCAAAGATATATAGGATTAGTGTGAAGCAGCTGAGCCTAAGTTGTTGAAAAGAATGGATCAAAGTGAACCCCAGGCTAGAATTAGTGGCAGTCATTCTTAATTGGTCATGGATGTTGGTACGCAGAGATCATGGACGTGAAAGTCTAGTCTTCCAGCACAAGTCTTTGAGGCGATCAGAGAATACATTCAAACCCAATTTGTGTATCTATATATATTCGATACTGTTTTACTATCTGACCAATCAATATTAACAGGTTTAGGTGAATCGTAAATGGTGCAAGTAAAGGATTGGGACATACCACCAGTTAATCCACCCCCTGGAGGGTCTATCAACAAGATCTTGCGCGTTGAAATTAAGAGCAATCCTCCAGATTGATTTGAATGAGGGTCATGGCCCCCGAGAACACTGTAATGACATTTCGACAGACAAGTTGACTACAACCTTTCTTTTATATATGAATATATAAACCAGAAAGAAGAAACAAAGAAAGAACAGAAACTAGAGTGTAAGACTAGGGGTATGCCTGAGATTATTGCAACATGAAACCGCCCAATTTCACATGGCATGATTGATTTCTAAAGATCCTGTGGCGGTGCCACCCTCGTCATCGTGATCGCCATTATCATCGACGTCTCATAATATGCATTCTTCGTCGAATGTTCCCCGAATTCTTGTCTACAAGTCAAGTCATTTTTGGATTCCAGTGTCTCTCTTGAAAGCTTTCAAACACCATCTTTGTAAAAATATAAAGAAGATATTACGTGAATTATGACTCTCTTTAAACTTTCGCAAAGTAAGAAATTTTATACCTTGTATATGTTAATATTATTTTATTTAAAAATAAATTTTGACCTATTCAAAATTAGACTAAATTTTAAACTTTTCAAATTTATTTAAAATAATAGAACATTTCTAGATTTCCTAGTTAACTCGTTATTATCCATGCTAATGTATCCGACTAATTCTATTATTTATATCTAGAGTTAGGTTAGGCAAACTTGAACCCAACTAAAAAATTTATATTTAAGTTTGGACTAAGTTTTATTATTTTCTTTTCTAATTCAAATTTTGAAAACGATATTATTTTTACTTGAAAATTTTGAGTTTCGAATCGATCTAAGCCAAGCAGCCTGCACTTGGCTTGAAGCATGAAAATTTTAAAGAAAAAGTTCGAGTCTTACTCGAAACCTAATAAAATTTGATCAAACTTGTTAATTTTGATTGGATCAGATTTGGTCCTAGTCGAAATATCATCTTTAACAAAGACATAGCAAAATTTTAAACACTAGTTAAATCAAGTTTATTATTTGAATATGATTCCCTGCTTGATTAAATATTCAAAATATATAATTTATAAGTTATTGCCAATATTTTATAATTAGACTAGAAGTTAAATTAGTAAAATAAGAGTTTAATGTTTAAAAGTTTTTATCTCTGAGGTGTTCGGATTTTTCAAAACTCTAAGGACATACAGAAGAGAATTGTTATCCCCACTTAAATCAAGACATAACTTATTCAAAACAGATTCATTTTGAATTAAGGTTCAAATGAATTAAGGTAAAGCAAAGTAGATGTCTCACTCAGATCAAGACATAACTTGTGAATCTCACTTTTGCAGATGTCTTTCTAGCATTGACATGAAGTTGTTTGACGACGAGAGAGAGCACGCATGTTAGCATTCTTGCAAGGGGCATGGCTGTGTACATGCGTGCTCTTTCTCGTTGTCATGCAGTATACTCAAAGTGAGATCCTTCTTTATTTACTATCTTTACTCGCACACCAGCAACTAGGTGAATGTACCCCCAAGCGTATGTGAAATCTGTGTCTCTATGACTCTGACTACTCAAGATAAGACATCATATAGTTGGTTCCATGGGCAGTCAAACATAAAGATTAACTATTTGTTTGCCGCAGGTAGAAAAAAGTTTGTTGGAGTAACAAGTTTTTCTGAGACAGTATGGGTTAGTGTACCTCTCATTCTTGTGTGTAACTGTCCTCATTTCTCTATGTTACATAAATATTTTAGCCACTTCTGAACCGTTGCAATTATAGGATAAAGTCATAGGAAATGATGGAATTCAAAGAATAGTTATGGGTGAAAGTGATACTGCACTAGTTTTAACTATTGAATTGAGATTTCTACCAGTGGTTATGGATCTAGTGGCACCGAGGTCATCCTTCCTTTCCTAATGTGAGTGCCTTGTTCCAAATATATTGGTTTGATAAAACTGTGAGATTAATAACTAACATTCACTTTAAGGAAAAAAAAAAATGTTAATGTGACCTAGAAATGATCTTTCGACAATAAGTTCACCCTCCCTTTGTAGATTCTATTTAAACGAAGGAACCTTTCAAAAAAAAAAAATAAACGAAGGAATTGGAAATAAGGTCTTGTCAAATTAACCTATAATTTGGAGAGTTCTGTGTATGTAAACTATGGCTCATATCCCCACAGAAAATCCCAGTGTTCGACATAGATGAATAACGTTGTTTAACATTTCTTGTCAAAATCCATGTTTGGTTGACGGTCAATTAGGATGATGAAGGGCTGAATCTTAAACCCATTAAGAATGTGGAACTTTGGTATGACAGCTGAAAATGGTTACTGTAGATATGCTACAGGTGCTCATTTTACTCGTTTTGAAAAATGTATCCGACTTGTGAAAATTGGCACTGCTTTGATTCTAGAAAGATAGTTTCTACTATGATTTTTTTATTTCATGGCAATTATCTTCCAAATTCTGGTTATGCTTCTTTCTACTTCTTTGCTTGATCATTGTATATATACTTGCCATTTCCCTATCTTGGTAAGCTTATTTTCTATTTTATTTTGATAGTGTTTCTTTTTAATTTTAATCACATTCTTTAGGTTGCGTGCAACTGGGGCCACATAAATTGTTATAATCTCTTCTTAATCACTTGGATCATAGTGATAGCCTAGGCAATGCATCAACTTCATTGAGTACATTGGATGAAGAGTCACTTATGTAGATTATTATGGCTTCTGGGGTGTGAATTCTGAATTTTCAGATGCAAGTGACTCTTATTACTGCTTCCCCAGAGCCAGACTTGAACGTTTATTTACTACTCCTGCGGCCTTGACAAAGTGTCCTTAGGGTTAATCTAGCAAATTGGTTATACCATTTGATTTGGAGGAAAGATGCAGAAACTAAAGATTTCAACTTCAGTGACATCTGCAGAAACTAAAGGCTATACTTCAGATTACAGGTTTCGTCGTTAGTTGTAAATCTTTCTATTTTCTTAACCTTTTTATGTTTGAACTGCATATTCATGTGATAAAAATGAGTATGCATGTGATAACCTTTTTATGTTCAAATGAATTAAGGTAAAGCAAATGCTAGAAAGACATCTGCAAAAGTGAGATTCATGTTTTAATTGTTCAAATAACAATTAAGGTAAAGCAAGCAGGGTCGGGAACAACAAATCTCTTTATAATAAACAGATTCATTTTGAAAGTTCGTTATTATAGGTAGCTCTTACAAAAGATCGGACTAATGACATATATAATACTTCAATTCTCGATAAACTAATAAAACAAGAGGTTTAATTTTAAAAATTTTAACTTATATTAAACCGTCATAAAACTAGTTAAAAATTGAATAAAAGTGAATAATTTAAAATATGTTTGAAGAATTATTAAAGTAAATTGAAGAAAAAAATTAAAAATCGGATTAAAAAATTGACTAGTTTAAAACTTTTACAATTAGATCGGCTAAATCAATTCGGTTTTTAATTATTAGTTAATACGATACGCGCAATTATTAAAAAATGCAAAGTATATAGTTTGCTATTCTAATCTTTTGCACGTGAAAATTGGACTAAAGGTATGTCATCTATAGCTGTAATTACAGAAATAGAGGTCAAATGTGTATCGTTATTGATAAGTTACTTTGTGGGCGGCTTTATTTTTCTATATTTGGTCATTTAGAGTTGACTTTACTCATGAAACAACTGTTTTTCTACAACTTAATGCATTAGACAGTTAATCAGTTACTTGTGTTTGTTTAATTTTATTTAAATAATATGCAGAGGGTCCCTTTTTCGTAGAAAAAAATGCTATAATATAAAAAGATTGTACGCATATATTAATTAATATTATAATTTCTATCACACATTACACTAAATTATGGTTAAATATATTAGAAATTATTGTAATTTGACTTTTTTAATTTCAATTTTATATCAAGCGTTTTCAACGGTTGCCCTATAAGCCAACTCAGTCCCAGTCCAATTCAAGTCACAACTTTTCTAAATAAAACGATACTGTTTTACTTAGAAGAGTTAGGCCTTAGGTAAGCCTAAACTTTGACAACTCAGACTTGGACTCAATTAAAAATAAGATGTTATTTTATACTTTTAATTTTTAAAAAAAATTATAAAGACTGGTTCGTGAGCATCCCTAATATTATGTTAACTTTCCATATATTTTTGGTTTAATTATAAAAAATTCAAAATTTACTAAATTTTGCAATAATATCTTGAACATTAAAAAGAAATGCTAAATTACTCAATTCTTTAAATTTTTAGCAAAAATTGCTTGACATTTAATTTAAATAACACGATTAATATATTTTGTCACGTGATTGCAACATATTATATTTGTGTCAAAAAAAAACTTTAACGTTTAATAAATTAAAAATATCAAACACCTTTAAATTATTATGAAATAAAATATACGAAGGATTGTATAATTATATTAGAGTTATTGATATTTTAATTTATTAAATTATAAAATTCATACATTTGGCAAAATTACAAATCTAGCGTATCTCACCACGTCATCCACTCTGTTATTATCAAACAATCTATGTTAAAAATTAAAAATTGAAACATTTTGGGGTCACTTTCTAAAATTTGGACTATTGTTACAAAATTGAATAAAGTTTTAAATTTTTTTTAACAATTAGCCTTATACTTTTCATTTAAATTCAATACAATATCATTTCGAAGAAGTCATGAATAAACAAATTAAAAACTATACAATATTATTAAAAAATGATAATTTTGTGTAATAAACTCTCGTACTTGTTGGTCTCGCCCTATATGGGATGATCGAGTTCGTAGGGTAAAAAAGTATAAGACTAAAAAGTCTTATATTCGAATCCTCCTACTTACACTTTCTCGATTGAGCTTGTCGTACATGACTTACCTAATACAAAGTACTTAGTTAGTGTGATTTGCAGACTATTACGTTAGCGTATCTAAAGAATAGTGATTGCGGTTCCTCTATTTCAAAAACTTTTTTTTGGTCTCGATAAGTTAATTTAATTAAGTTGTTAATAAAAAATTAAAACAAGGAAGCAGAAATTTAGAACTATTTTGACGCCGGCCAAATCTTTATAGAACATAATGCATGCATCACAAGCAACAAATACAGGTATTTAATGTCTTTCTTTACCCTATTGACTTTCTGAAGGAAAGTCAACCCCAAAACCTTAAAGATTATAAATATAATATAATTATATATAAAAATTGGTAGACTTTTTCGATGTCAAAACATAATAATTTTATATTTCAAAACAAATATTTTCTTTTTTTTAAGGCATTAAATTAAAAAAAATAAAAATAAAAATTGGTAAAATCCCAAGAGACATGGAAGATCCCTTGCTTTGATATGTATGATTAATACTATTAAAATAACTCCTTAGCTTGACACACCTTCGTTATGTTCGGTGGTGGAGTTGACTTCAGATCAGGGCTATATATATAGGTGTGTCTGTGTGTGTGTGATAGCGTGGTTCAAGGACAGAAAAGTGAGAAACAGAGAGATGAAGAGCAACCAAGTTCGCTTGAACTGTGGGATTACAATGCCAGTACTTGGGCTGGGCACTTACTCCTCTGAGAATGACAGGGACGTCACAGAACAGGCAGTTCATGCAGCTTTGAAGGTACGCTTGTTTTCTGCTCTTTTTTTTTCCCCTCCATTTCTTGTTTCATGGGGGGTTGTTAGATAATTCGGCACCCATTGTTGCTCTTCAGGGGCATTGCAGCTCTCTTTCCAGATTATATCTGGTACATTAGTTAACAAGAACCTGCATGCAACTTGTGATTGTTATTGGGTTGCAGTAACTTGTAGGTTTCGTTCTTAAACCAGACATTGGGTTTGTTTTGTTTGTAATGCAGATGGGTTACAGGCATTTTGACACAGCAAAGATATATGGTTCAGAACCAGCTGTTGGAAGTGCATTGACAGAGGCAATTCGTAACCAAGTAGTTGACAGAGACGATGTGTTTGTGACGTCTAAACTATGGAGTAGCGATCATAGCGATCCTGTTGCAGCTCTCAAGAGAACTCTCGAGTAAGGACGAAATGCTTGATTGGAATATAAGTTTTTTTCCAATTAATCAGAAACTTGAATATGCTTCAGTTTGATCACGTTAACAAATCCAACCTGTAAATGAAACTGGAAAAAGTTTGGCAGATATCTGTGAAATCGTTGTACTCTGATAGTACAGTACGGTGATGACAGCAATGGAAGATTTGTCCAGCATATGTAGCAAAGATATCAGAATCTGATCGAATATATGTAGAGGATATGTATCGAAATCGAGCTTCGAGCACACATATATATGTAACCAAATCTTAGGTGCAGATTTTGACAACAGATAAGCTTGAAAGTGCATGTGGGTGTGTGATTTAGAGGTCTAAGTAGCAAGATAATAGCCTAGGAAATCAGCTAGGATTTTGGCATTATTCCATTACAATCTTCTTCGTTTACATAAACAGATCTAACCCATATCTTTTATTCATTTTCTTAATCTGTAGGAACTTGGGCATGGAGTACTTGGACATGTACTTGGTGCATTGGCCAGTTAAGTTGAAGCCATGGGCTTGTTATCCTCTGCCTAATGAAGAAGATTTTGAGAAATTGGATTTGGAGTCTACTTGGGCTGGAATGGAGAAATGCTTGGAGTTGGGCTTGTGTAGGTGTATTGGCGTCAGCAATTTCTCCAGCAAGAAGATTCGGTGGTTGTCAGGATTTGCTTCAGTAACTCCAGCAGTCAATCAGGTAGCTAACCATCTCAATTGCATTCAGAACCTGAAAAGCAAAGAGCTTGGAATTGAACTTTATGGTTGTTAATAGCATCAAAGAGCATTTTGAATTAAATGGTTTCTTGAAAGACTCCAAGTCAATAGAAAAAACTTTCCGGGCCTGAATCCTGAAATTTGACTCCAAACATGAAGACTCAGACCTAGAAAAGCAGGATTTGGCTGATTGACGTTTCTGTTTTCTATCACTAAATTCAACAATATCTTCTTATGGTCTAATTACGTGTAATGTTACATTGCAGGTGGAAATGCATCCAATGTGGAAGCAAAGCAAGCTCCGGGAGGCGTGTGGAGACTACAGGATCCATGTAAGTGCCTATTCACCACTTGGTGGTCCTGGAAATTCGTGGGGTTCTACAGCCGTGGTCGAAAGTCCTATCATACAATCCATAGCTTACAAGCACAATGCAACTCCTGCACAGGTACCTAGCAAGAAACTGGTTTTCATTTTGTTCAAGCTTCACCTGCTGATATTTGATCAGTATCATTGACTATGTGTACGTATTCTGCAATGAAATTTGTTCAGGTTGCTCTAAAATGGGGATTGTCAAAAGGATCGAGTGTGATAGTGAAGAGCTTTAATCAGAGTAGAATGAAGGAAAACATGGGGGCATTTGACGTCAGTTTGGATGATCAAGACATTCTTGAGATCGATAGGTTGGAGGAGATGAAGATCATGAGAGGGGAATTCCTATGTAACCATACAACGAGTCCTTACAGGACACTTGAAGACCTGTGGGACGATGAGATATGATTGATCATATGATTTCCTTAGTATCTCTGCTAGCCTGTTATTGGCTACTAATCCATATCCATTGTATCAGATTCTAGTCCTGTAATGAAATGACAAATCAGGTATGCCACTGTCTTCACAGACAGGAAATGTAACTTGTAAGCAAGTAAAAAGCATTATACATCTTTTCTCTGGTTCTTCACTGGGAATTCTAAGCAGCAAATCTTGGTGGACTATTGAGGAACGTAGAACTGCAAAATGGGCTACAAAATGGTCTGGTTTATATGTAAGTATCGAAGACTTTCTTGCTCAAATCACAAGAGTAACAACAGTACGATCACTAAGAAAGGAATATATATAGATCTGTGGAGAATTAGCTGCATTAGCAAATTATATAATCTATAAGATTACATGTTATCCAGCTTATTCCAGGCATCGAAACCGAAAAGTAGTTTTGTCAGGTACGGCCGCAGCATCATCATGAAAGAAATGGTCTGCTCATAATCATGTTTTCACTTGTTTCAGCTTTACTTTATCCTTCTAATTTTTTCCCATTGTCCAACCACTGCATCAAGGGCCACAACATATTTACATACGAATGAAACAAAGGCTAGACATCATATGCGATTAAGATGAAAAACATGCCAATAATGCATATGTAGATAAATAAAACAAAAGGGAACTGACTGGTCAGGCTGGCAAATTGATCCAGATGATAGGAATGACTTTATACGTTTATATGAATAAGCACAAGAGCAATTGCACACCTACAAGTATCTGTAAGCAAATTGATGAAGATCCACTTCTCACCTCTCAATGTCCAAGTGACATCTGAAGGTAATCTAACTTTCAGGTTGCTGCTTACTGTTTCCATTTGAAACTGATGAAATGCCTTGCTCAATGCACTGGGCGACGAAAGGTGTTAGGAAGGAAAGATTTATATAACAGAATAAGATATATAACGAAACCAGAAGGACTGATGGTAGTGTGCAGTAGGGATGATCTTAAAAAGTTGAATGTCACATAATTCAACATGCAAGAACAAAGTCGGACTACGCCTATCGATTATCATGATGTGAATGTAAAAAATGTAAAATAGCAATCATCGTAAGATGTGTTGATAAAAGAACAACAATAAAGGAGAAATATCAAATAAAAACTTTAAACTGAAAGTTGTCTTAACAGAAAAGAAAAAAAGGAGTGATACTAAGGAAGAATTTTTAGGAGGGTGACAGCAACAAATCAATTGACTATTTTCCGAAGGCAGCCACATCTAAATCCAATGTTTATGGAAGCAGAATAACAAGGGTAGCTCTTGGATCCAACCAAATAAAGCTTGAAGGCATACATTGCAGATAAGCATCATGGTATTGAAGTGGAATTCTACAGTCCTGACAAGGAAAGTACCTGAAGAAGATATCCATGCAGCCAATCCAGAGTTTGAGGGAATGTTGTTGCTGAGATATTGACAACTGTTAAACCCTGCTCCCCACCCCGCACAAAAAAACTATTAAGGGATCATGACGAGATGAGAAGGTTTACAGCAAGTACTTTGTATTCCAACTTAAAATAGTTGAGGCTTCAAGAAAATAATAACACCAAAACTAAAAGCATATATACTTCGTACTCTATTTTAAAGTAAATCTTCAACGTTACTTTATAAAAACCCTTCTCTGTTTCAGTATATATCATTCCTTGAACAAAATAAACAAAATAAAACGACATGTTGGTGCAAAGTTATAAAAAGCAAAAACTAAGAGATGCTGACTTGAATAGCAGAATAATCACACCTGGGACTCAAAAGAGCACAAGTAATCCTGAATCGTTTTCAAATTGGCAATCAACCTTTCTTTACTTTTGATTTGGCATTTATCATTAAACATTCGTGTTGAGATCCATTCATCAAGTAATGCCTGCAGAAAGAAAGCATAATTGAGGAAAAAAGAAGAAATAATGAGCTTAAGCTTTGCACAGGTAAAGGACCGACCTTATGATCAAACGGGGCCATCTTTAGAGCTATAGGTATAATTATTGGTTCAGCACCAGACTTTTCTTTTCTCATGGGATTATTTCCATGTCCTTCAGAATCTTTAGTAATTTCACCTGCATGATCAAAAATAAGTTACCAAACTCTGCAATACTGTTAAAAAAGAAGATTATAAGAAAGTTGCCACCCTAACATCACACTCTTTGCAGATATCCCTGACATTCTGATAGAAACAATGATTTCTAAATCCTTCCAAACAGATAAGAAAAACCCACAAACAGAGTAAGAATCACCTTTGTTGTCTGGAATACTTTCTGCGGCATCAATGGTTTCTTGGGAATCCAAGGGCTTGTTCAACTGATCTCCAGATTTCACTTCTGAACTCAAATTAGTATCAATGCAGTTGCCATTTTCGTCATGATACCCACCAATGTTCGTAGAATTATTATATGTTTTTCTAGAAGGATCGTTTTCAGATGTCACAGACACCGAGCTTTTTTCTTTGTTCTTTTCTAACTTATTTTCCTCATCCATTAAATAAATGCTTGGGTCCAAATGTATCCCCTACAAGTTTTTAAGAAACATGTGGATCAGTCAACACAGTGGAGCATGATTACCAGAATTAAGCAGAGAAAGCAGAGAATGAGAAAAAAGATGAAAAGATATAGTAGGAAAAATTTATGGTGAAGTAACAGTAATTATTAATTTTCACACCATAAAATACTAGATGAGCGATACAGTCTGTCAAATTCAGGAAAACCACATCATGAATTAGTTTTTTTCTGAGAGCGGTGGGATGTTTCGAGAACTCGATGATCTTGTTGCATAGTTCCTTAACAAGCTCCAGCAGACATTTCCTTATCAGGGAATAGAGAATCTCACATCTCAAAAAGTTTGCTCTAATTGCACTAGCAAAATCATCTACACACAAAAATGCCGCACAAGAAGAACCTTGATCCAACTACACACAAAAATGCCTGCACAAGAAGAACCTCGATCCAACATTTAACTGTCTCCTCTTCTATATTCATTAGAGTCCTCATAATTATTAAAGATAAGATGTTTAAAACTAATATTGACAAATGTTATTCATGGATAGAAAGTGGGACTAAAAATGCATATGACGAACAAGTTAATGCAAACGTCATGTTCTCAATAAATTTGTATGAAAGCAAACACAAAGTACCATAATAATAAATTACAGGTATACGATAAAATGCAGTTGTAAGCAAAGAACCATAAATATGTTATTCAAACCTCAATTATAATTGGCTTTCCATCTTTCATAGCCTTTTTCAGATCACCTGCCAAACCTACAAGGCAAGCATTAAATCAGCTAACTAAAGAGAAAAAGACCTACACACTTGTACAGATCACTGGCAGGCTTTGTCACTAATAGAAGAAGAAAAGTCTGAAATCTTCCCACAAGACAAAGAAATAGAAGAAAGAAACTTTTGGAAATACTACTGCAAATTTTTTACTACCTTTGCGAACAACTCTGCATTCTCTACAGAATTCAGTCACTAACTCCTCAGGAGAGCTGAAGTCCCGTTCCCATACTGGAATAGATGCCAGTGGCGCACTATTTCAGACAGAAGATAATAAGCAATTCTGAATAATCCACCAAATATAAGGCTATGGACAATATGACAACATGCTACATATTGTCAAGAGGCTTCAGCTTCCAAAGCCAAATAACAATAATGCAGAAAAGAGAAAACTATATACTCTGGACGGAAAGGAAAATCTCCTAATTAAACTCCTCATTGATGACCCTTTTCCCAATTAGAAATTGTAAAATAGCTCCAGGCAATACATTTCCATTGTAATGCTCCCAGCCCATAACTTTTTAAATTGCAAGAGATTGCATAGAGTTGTTTGCAAAACACAGTTTAGTAAAATAAAGACATACTCTGTAGATGTCCGCAGCAGTTCATACACCATTTCGGTCTGTCCACAAAAAAAGACATAATGTCAAAGGCATCAGATCACAGTCCCAACTGTATTTTCGTATAAGAGATGGAATGGAAAAAGCCAGAACAATTATGGGAAAGAAGAAAACCTGCAAGACATTGGGCAAGTTCAGCCTTTGTGCAAGTTGGGTGGCTATTGTAGATTTTCCAACACAGGCAGTTCCACAAACAAGGATGACCAAAGGAACTCTTTGGTGATGAAATCTTTAAAAAAAGAAAGGTAAGGAAAAACAATCAATATTAATTGTCTGCATGCAATACTTACTCTTTGGTGATGAAATCTTTAAAAAAAGAAAGGTAAGGAAATACAATCAATATGAATTGCTTGCATGCAATACTTAAAAGTAACTCATAGAGTACATCAAAGGCATAAGGACAATTCTCAACGAAGGGAAGAGAATAAAGAAATAAATAAACCTTGTCATCATCTTGTAACGATTGATGTATTCTTCCCCGTAACCCCTCCGCTCCATAAGCTGTCAATAAACAAATACGATTTAGCATTTACTGAAGTCATTCCATAAGTATCATGAAAATCAAATGACAGCGTAATTTCTCCCACAGAATAGAACTTAACCCTCAACTTTCACTAGGCAATGCAAAATAATAATATGTAAGAAGAAGGAAGTAAGCATGCCTTGAATAGGTTTGCTTCCAAATCAGATTGAGAGCTGCCAGAACAAATAAAAGAAACAGAGAATTATTCGAAAAACTGAAAATATAAAAAACAAACAAACAAACAGATAAACCAAAGAGAGATGGCATACACATCAAGAAGGCTGTTATCCACAAGCAGCTTCTTAAGTTCAAGTGCAATTTTGACAGCTACATGATTTGGGATCTGAAAATCATCCAAGTCACAAACACATATATCAAAAAGCTTACTAACACTAATCTTACTCAAACCCCACAAATAGAATGGCCTGAAAAAGCCTCATTCTTTAGAAGTAAAGGCACACCAAATCAAGCCACTATATCAGTATCACCTCAACCATAATGCGATCGTTAAGGATTTTATGTTTGGTAACTTCAAGCTAAGAATTTAAACTACAGTAAGGGATTCCAAAATATATAAAAGGGTTTAAGAAAAAAGTTAAAAAACCTTAGTAACGGTCAACATTCTGCTTAGCAAGAATCTGGATAGAACGTAGTAGTGATCGGCGTTATCACCCAGCCACACCTTTACCTGTTAAACCAACATCAACCCATTAAACAATGGTGCTTTGTTCGTCGATTGACAGAATTACAAAGAAAACAAACGATGATCCACAAAAGACCTTAACAAAATCGTATTTGGAGGAGGCATTGCGAGAAGAGAAGCTAACGCTAGGAAAAGACGCAATCTTTGAGTGATCGGGGCACTCTTCTCCTCCTCTTTCTTCTTCTATTTCGATGCCCTCATCGATACGACTTCCTCCCCAGGAAGCGGATGCTGAAACCGCCTCCAAGTCTTCATCTTTCTTCATCTTCCAAAGCACACACTCACTGATTACGTTAACCACCAGTTGCTCTCGAGTTCTTCTTGCGTAAGTCTCGATTTGCACTTTCCTTAATTAATTTCGATTAATTGACGTTTAGTTTCGTTGAGACCGTTGAGAAGTCTGATTCTGACAACTTGAGAAAGATAAACTCAAATCTCATCCTAAGTACTGCTTGTCGGTAAACTGAACTGGTTAAGGACATGGTTAGTTACGGTTTTAACCTTTGCTACTGTTCCAACAGAATTGGAACAACTCTTTTCACCAACACAATAAGAAGATACGTAATCTCCACACAAGCCGACATTATTATACAGGATAACTCAATCTCGATGCCATTACCAGAGGCATTGGGCTGTCAGGACATGGAGACTGACCACTCTACTGATGATTGACCTGCAGCCCCGGCCTTGCCCGATCAACCATCCATTGTACCCCCGTCATAACCTCCAGACTCGGGATCTGAGTCCCCTCTAGCTTGCAACAGTATCGAGGCTTCCGATACACCCATGGGAGATATTTCCCCGGCTCATGCGATTACCTCGGATCGAGAGTTGCCCGGTAGGGCCGGCACCTCTCCTACGGCCTAGCTCCCCTCCCTTAACCTTTTTTATGTCCATTTTAATATGGAACTGTCAGGGGGCTGGAGGACGGACCTTCAAGCCTGTCATCAAAAACTATTGTCGCCTTCATAAACCAATTCTGGTTGTTTTGGTCGAACCCCGCATCAGTGGAGCCCGTGCGTTGAAAGTTATTCGGAATTTAGGATTTGGCCACTCGTACCGAGTGGAAGCGGAGGGTTTTTCCGGAGGTATTTGGCTTCTGTGGAAAGACGATATTGTAGTCCGCATCTTGCTTGCTCACCGCCAATTTGTCCATGCGAATATTGAATGGGATCGC